>OY986051.1:17328276-17537673 GCA_963920205.1 Stenodema calcarata
ATGAAACTATCAAGAAAATTGCCATCGCCCACCAAGAGCAACTAAGGGGTCATGTCAACATCGAAAAAAAAAAAAGATGTTGTAATACAGTTTTAACATGAAAAAAATAATTTAAAAAAATTATTGGCAACAATTACTTATCTACAACGACCGCTCTATAAGTTTTTGTAGAAATAATTATTCGTCGAACTGATTACAAGGAACGAAGTATGAATGAAATACAACAGCTTGACATCAAATTAAAATAATCAAGTTTCGTCGGCATTCAAACCCGTGCCCCGCCGGGGACCTTGGGCGAGTCACTCCATCAACAGGTTTGCTACCGTCAACGGCGCTATGTAATAAACGAAGATGTCAGAATGAATATGAGACAATAGTCTGCATGTAAATTTATTCATAAACAGTACAAAAAGTCATTAGGTACCTGTTTCTGGGAAATGTTTCCGTTCCAATCACGTTTTGAACCTTTCAACTTCCAACTAGCACCCCTTGCTATTGAAAAGTTTGAAGATTCCCTAGCCGGTCCATAATGGAGTATTCGCTCGAGCCGGTCAATTAAAAAAATTCGTCCTTCAGAAGTACAGATAAATGATAAATAATTATAAACTATAAATTATAATTTATAGTTTATATGAATAATTATTTAAGTAATTCATAAAATAAAAATGTTGTGCACGAATTGGCAGCGTCTTCTTGCTTCTAGTACATGTTTTGTGACGTGGTCGCAGCACCTGTGTTACAAGTGTACACGACAATTTGTACCTAACAATTCCTCCGGGACTTTCGGGAGTTTATAGTGTGTCCGGCCCGTCAGGGGAGCCCAACTGGTCCAAATCGGCGCAAGCTCTTGCTATCCCGCTGCTTCGAACACGTTCATTATTTCGAACACAGAGCGTGACATCAGTGCTACCCCGGGAATCTCTAATAAGACACGCTTACACCGCGAACGGTTATTTAGGAACAAAGGAACGCCTGTGGGAACACAAACGATTGCACACCCACTAACAACGGTCCACCTCAACTCCCTGCAGCATGAAACGGTATGCGCCCAATTATTAGCACGACGATGGTAATAGAGTTTCCAAAGGCTGATACCTAGAGATGTCCGTTGATCCAACCACACACGTATAGAAGGAGAGGACTTGTCCTCCATTATCTTTCACAAGTTGTGTACCTTTCGAAATTGAGTTCATTGAAATTCCATATTTCTGCACGTGTTAGAATGATTGTTGATTGCCCGAAATGTATGAGCACGACTATGCATTTTCAACCACCGGTTCGCCAAACGGTATTATTGATTGGAATATCACATTTCAGCGAGGGTCAGGGTGCCTAATGAATTTTCATTCCATGAGCTAGGAAACTTGGTTGAAGTGAATTTCAGACGAATATTCCAGCAATGTATTTCGCCATACCGTTGAAACCCCTGCAAAACCTAATGGCGTTTACTTTTCATTATTCTTGGTAATTCTCTCTCAACCTCCCAAACCTCTTATATAATCCACTTCCCGCTCCTACACTTCCTTTTCCATTGCTTTGCGCAGTTGTTACATTAGGACCATATTAATCATTTCACATTATTACGACTATTATTCTTTTTAATTATTGTTGTTTTGCTGCCCTACACCTCTTTTCTTGTTTCGTATAATTTATTTATCGTGTCTCTCCATTGTTAATCCTATTAAATCAACTTGCCTTCTAGACCAGTATAAATTAATTCTATTCCTGGCTACTTCACTTGAATAGGTGCTTTTTCGTTTAATCACACAAACTCTAATTGTGAAAGGTTTGAGTTATCATGGCCCTGTTCTTTCAAAACAAGATTTTAAGGAACATTATATAGATATGGCCTATGGATAGGAACATTATATAGATATGGCCTATGGATAGGAACATTATATAGATATGGCCTATGGATAGGAACATTATATAGATATGGCCTATGGATAGGAAAATTATACATATAGATATGGCCTAAAGTCAAAAGAATCGATTTTTTGTGATTTATTTATTGCAACTGAATATTTTGATACATTTCATCTCATACTAATTAATCTCTGTATAGGGTAAGATTTTTAGCAAAACCTAACCCGTGTTTGCAGCAGAATCACAATAGACACTGGGTTTCACTTGCACTACAGAACTATTCGCGCAGCACAATCAAGTTCAGTGGTTTATTACGCTTGAGGCGCTGGAATTCCCCTTTGTTGTTTAGAACGTTGAGCATCTATAGGTCTTCATGTTTGTGGAGGGGATGTTCGCGCTTCCGTGCGTAGGTGCTTGACAATAATTGTTACGATTACTGATTCTATTCTCAGATCTCGGTGTAAATCATCATTTCGCATGTACAACGGCCCATTATACTTCTCAGTATTTTGTTCTGCAAGGTTTGGATCTTCTTGATACTTGACTTTTTTGCACAGATCCTGAGTTGTATCCCGTAGGTCCAGGTAGGTCGAAGAATCTGCATGTATATCAGCAGTTTGTTGTGAAGTGAAAGAAATGAATCGATTATGAAAACTCGAAAAACAATGTGGCGATCTGGAATTATAGGCAACCAAAATCTCTCTGTCACTTGTTGGTAGATAGCGGCTGAGAGTTAGTGTTCAAATCTCATCACGTCTCATAACAACAGGACAATACAATTTCAAGGTTAACCACACAAAAATTATAGGTATATGGATGACCCAAACACCCGCGAAAGGGTAATCAGTCAGGATCTCTTTTGATCATTTGACTCAAGGTTCCCAATTGCCTCACCGCTCTGCGGTGTCACGAGGTTGGTTGGGATTCAAACAACCTGTCCCGATTCCAACCACCAAGTGGGAGGGTGCTAACTAGATCGGCCACCGGCTACCCCTTGATTTTCTTTCACCATAATACACCAGGTGAGTTCAATGAAAACCAAGATACGGAATGAAATTCAAACAAATGCATTATTTGCACAGCATAATAATTATTATAAACAACTGATGTTAAACCCTAATATCTGATGTTGGCTTCATCAAAAGTTGTCTGTGTGTCGTATTATCCATCTACCATTCTGGAGTTTATGAAGCAGGATTCGAGTGTAACCCACTAAAGGTAACTTTGTGCACGAATATGGTCGGAAAACTGCCAATAACCACCGTCGTTGTATACGCACAACAAAGAGATGGCGACGTCAACTTCAGGTTGGCCCAAGAGTCCAGACCCCTTTCGCCGCTGCCGTCCCTAAGCGGTTCTCGCAATTAGTTTGTTAAGCTGGATGTTGGGACTTCGTGCTGACCCAAGCCTAATCAATCGTGATGAAGTTGTTAGCCTCGAACCCTCCTCCACTCCAGTTCTGGCACAAGGCCGGGGGACACGCCTCCTCGTTTCCTTCACGTAGAAACCCCGGTGTAGATTTAAGTTGCAAACTTAATTTACGGCGACCAGCTAATTAAACCCAATCGAGATAATAACACGACTCAAGAATATATATATTGTTGGGTTGCATTTCACATGGGACTTAGCGTAAAGGCTCATATGTAGTAGGTAGGACTTCCGAACTTTTCGAATATGTGATGTTTTGCAGAGAATCTCAGCCGGACGTTATATAGAGAATTTGGTAATCTTCAAATTTGAGTTCTTCAAATGGTATTTGAACGCTCGGTTTGAACGTGAGGGATGCTATGTCTATAATAATTATACAATTATTGTAGCTACGTGTTCAGTGCATTATTCCCAATTGGAGGTTTAGAATGTCAGAGTACCATGTGACCAACGACAATTTCCACGATTCTGAATGTAAGAATCTAGGAACACTGCGCAAATTTATGATCGCAAAGTTGCGATCAAAAGAGTTCTCTTTTAATTTAAACCTTTCCGCTGAGTTTTTATCAATTTGGTCAACCTTGACAACTCATCTATTCAAGGGCCGAGCTGCCAGAAGTCACCACTCAGGATTGACGTCATTTCAAAGAAAGTTATCGATCACAATACGTTCTTATTTAGGTTTCTTGCTGAGTTGGTGAACACTTTTCAAGTTGAACTCTGGAGCACTTGACTTGCATTAGTGTTGAGTATACGGATAGAACTAATCCATTAGCTTATCTCCAATTCCGAAGTAAAAACTCTTGTTTTTCATGACGAAGTATTGCAGCGTTCCCCTCTTTCAGGAACTCCACAGTTTCAAAGCACAGAGTCGTCGACGCGGCCGATGCATGATCCTTGCTGGAAAGTCGATTATCCCTGTGAGAAGTCCGCGTCACTAATAATCTTCCATTTCCACTGGTGGCAAAAAAAAGAAAGGGAGGCGTCGTGTCCAACGAGGAAAAAAGAGGATTTTTCTTCCACCCTGGACTTCTAAAAACTCTGGAATTCCATCACTTCGGGACTCCGGAAGCTCCAGTTGTAAGGTGGCCGTGCTCAGACGAAACTTAACTTAGTTTAGAGTGGGCAGTGCTTTTCAGTGTCTAGAGAGGGGAAAAAAGCTAATCTTTTAATGGAATAGAGCTGTAGGTGTAGAAGGCTAGAAGGACGGCTCCACGCCAAGTGTGTGTGAATGTATTAATGTACGTCTGTACGAGTATATGTGTAACGATTACTTTGGCGACCCTCACATCCAGCGTCACACGGAATGCGTCGTCCTCGCCATTTCGAAAGGAGTCTCTTGATGAATTATTGAAGAAACCTGGAACCTCTTAGCCTCCATTTGACTTCACAACAACGACTCCCAAGAAAATTCGACCTTTCAGTACTTTCACTTTCTCCGTATTCTCCCTTTTTTTGCACTACACGTTTTGCTTTATTATTATATCAACACATATTATAGCGTTTTTTCCAAACATATTGCTTCGTCGCAGAGTAATTCGATTGTTGCCCTCCTCCCTCATTGTCAAAGTCGCACACTCATGAGGGATCACTCGAGTGAGGCTTTATAACCTGACCGTTCAACTTTCTAATCTTGACGTGAATATTGGCGTCTATACTGACTTTTAAATTATATTAAATTAAATATTATGTCATCGCATACACCTCATACACCTTTAATAAAACACCATTGTACGTGGTGTTAGTCACAGCATTTTGTGTATGTACGTATGGATATTTGTAAGATAGGTTTTCTCTTCTATCTCTCAAAAAGGAACTCGTTAGATGCAGCTTTAAAACTGTAATTCCAAATAAAAATCAAAATTACAAAAAATAAAATAACATCATACTTCATCACAAAATAATATAAATTAACATAAAAGTGCTCACCTGAATCGAAAACGAAAGTCCTTTTCTGATGAGTTAGGAAATATCGAACTTATAAAATTATGGGAGCACGACGTGAAACCTTAGGCGTCTAGATTACAACTGAACTTCTCCTTGTTTACAAACGTTATCTTATCTTAGACTAACAATAAGATGAATGGGGGTACAATGAATCTTACATCCCCCCTCCTCCAAGAAAAATAAAAATAATTTTCTTTAAATTTTTTTTTTTTTTTTTTTTTTTTTTTTTTGCAGCTTTATAAACATAAATGTATATTCCGATTTCACATTTGATAGGGTATCATCTTGCTAACATGATATAAACGGCGATCGGCTTTCGTAAGCCCTACATCGACAATGAAAACGGAATCTGAGAGTTTTTCAACTATCGGGAAAGGACCAATTCGAACTTCATCCAATTTGTCCCTATTCAATTTATTACCGTTTTCGATATACACCCGTTCCCCTATTTGGAAAGCATAATTTTTTCGTGTGCTATCTATCCTATTCTTATTTATTTTATGAGACCTTAAGGAGTTATCATAAGCCTTAATCTTGTCTTCTTTGATATCACGAATGTCGTAAAGTTCGTGAGGAACTATATCTATAGTTATCCCATTCATTAGGTAATTCGGAGCAAATTTGGTTGCGCTGTGTACCGTGTTATTATATTCATTCACGCACTGGCGTGCCACCGTTGTCCAAGCTATTTTCCGAGGATTTTCATTCATCCTGCACCGAATTCTGTTAACCAAGGTCTGGTTCAGCCGTTCGTTCATCCCATTCGAACTGGGACTGTCAACAGCAGTAAATATATGAGTTATGTTTTCATTTTCTAGATACGTTTTAAATTCGATTGAGGTTAATCCTCCATATTGATCTGTCAATAAAGTTTGTATCTTGTTATTGCTCTTTTCGTGTACATTTCCTATTAATTTTATGAATTCGCTACTGGTTTGGTATTTTGACGTCAAAATATACGCATATCGGGTGAAGTGATCGACTAACAGGTGTAAATACTTTTTCAAAGATCTTCTACCTCCAAATCCACCTATTGTGTCGAGAGACATAATTTCGAAAGGTTCCTTCGGTGGACCCAACTGTCCTAAGAAACCGATCAGTTTCTGTCTCCTACTTTTATTTCTAATACAAATTTCGCATGCTGTACAGTATTTTCGTACCATATCGTACATGTGTCTAAAATAGTAATGTCGTTTTATCATATCTATCACACTCTGTGAACCTATGTGACCGAAATATAAGTGAACTCGCTCTATTAATGTTCGTCCATATTCCGTATTCAACACTATACGTTCTTTGCGTCTTATTTTCTTGAAGATGACTCCATTTTTTAATACATCATTCGAAGCAATTGAAATGTTTCCCTGACTTGCCTTAATTTCATTCATTTGTAAGAGATTTACCATTTTTATGACATCAGGACCGTTGTTAGTATCACAGCCTAATACTGGGCTTCTGGACAAACAATCCGCCTCTGTATTCAGCTCTCCTGGATTATACTTGACCTCAAAATCATATTGAAGAAGATAATTTGTCAAGTCGCCTAATTCCTCATCAGGTCTTGACCTGATCCTCAAATTTTCAAGTGGTTTATGGTCTGAAAATACCGTAAATTTATTGCCCAAAAGCCAGTATTGCCAATACTTAACAGCCTCCTTAATAGCCAAACATTCAATATATATAGCTTTCTTCTTTTTTTGTGCTTCATTCAATTTCTTTGAAAAATAAGCCACTGGTTGTAATTCTCCATTTCTTTGAGGCTGTTTTAGCACAGCTCCTATCCCTTCTAAACTCGCATCAGTGTAGATGTGAATAGGCAGTGACCTATCAAATATTGCAAGAATGGGAGCTGAAGTTAGCTATTGTTTTATCTGCTCAAAGGAGTCTTGACACCTCTGTGTCCATTGGAAATTCACATTTTTGCGCAGTAGGTTATAAAATGGCTCTAACATTTTACTAGAGTGGGGTATGTATTTGTGATAAAAGTTAATTTTTCCTAAAAGTTGTCGGATATTTTTTTTATTTTTAGGTGTTGGGAAGTTTCTTATTGAAATCACATTGTCATTCAAAGGTGACACAGTATTATGTCCTATTTTGTGACCTAAATATTGTACCGAATTCGTTGCAAATTTACATTTCATGAATTTCAAACGAAAACCTTCTTTCTGAATAGCCTGCATGAGAGCTTCAATGTGTTGAAGATGTTCTGTGAATGTCTTTGAGAAGATGAGAATGTCATCTATGTAGTTTGTACAAAACCCTTCTAAATTATTTCTTCTAATTATTCCTGACAATATTCTTTGAAAGATTGCTGGCGAATTTCTAAGACCAAACGGCATAGCCACCCACTGCCAGTGACCGTGTTGGGTGACAAACGCTGTTTTATATCTGTCTTTTACTCGTAATGGTATCGACCAGAATGCGGAGTTTATGTCTAAAGCTGTGAACCATTTACTTCCTTGAGTTTTTACTATTATATCGTCTATTAATGGGAAAGGCTGGCTATCAGGGACCAGTAATTTGTTCAATTCTCTAAAGTCGATACATAATCTATTCTTTTCTTTACGAGATCCATCATCAGTTTTCTTGTACGCAAGCGTAACAGGTGAAGCAAACGGTGAACAAGATTCTTCTATCAATCCTTTTTTTAATAATTCTTTTATCTGACTGGTAATTTCCTGTTGATCCCCAAAAGAACATCTATACGGTTTTTTCGCCACGTATCGGTTTTCTATCAATTGTATATGAGCTTCATAATCCTTTACTTTCCCCGTGTCATATTTATTTTTGGCAAAAACCGATTCATACCTATCTATCAAATTGTATATTTCTTTCTTTTTTTGATCATCCAAGTGTTCGGTTTTAATATCAAAATCTGTTATCGGTATGAACTCATTCCAATTAATGTCTATTCCACTTTGACAGGTCGGTTGATTACTCCTATTTATTTCAGGTGCTTGAGAAATGTGAAGGTTCTCATCCTGACACAATCTATAATCTCTAATGCAGTCGAGACCTATCAAAATGTCGTACTTAAATTCTTTATTGTCTGTCACAAAGAATCTCATTTTCTTCTCTATGTTATAAATTTTTAATCGTAAGTACACTAAACCTTTGACTTTGTCCTCTCCGCTCATTGTCCTGAACGTGTAGGGTTTTGTAATTTGTATATTTTTGTTCAACTTATTCAAAAATTGGTATTGAATCATCGTAATATTTGCTCCGGGATCATACAACCCCCTACCTGGAAAATCTTCTACTACCACATTCAGTTCAATGAGCGAAGGCAGATCTAGTTTTTTTGATCGTGAATCTTATCATTTAAGGCATCCTCTAATGCTGTGTGATTAGCCAACTTAATATAGCCATTGGATGACTTCTTGTTTCTACAAAATTGTTCTAGGTGGTAACGATTCGGGTATCCCAATTTACCGCAAATGGCGCAAGGAGATCTCCCTTGTTCCTGATGTTTATTAGAGATCGATTTGTTAATATTAATGTTGTTGGAATTCTCAGAATATTTAGAGCGGGATGTTTTGTTAGCAAGCGATTCTAATTGATTAAGTTCAATCATCAATTTGCTTTGAGTTACAATATCTCGTTTACTTAGCTTCTCGCGAATAAACGGGGGTAAGCCCACTACGATATGCATGACTCTAGATTTTTCAGTTAGATCGGGATCTGCATCGACTAGTAAATTCAATTTTTTAACAGCGTATTCCGTTATTGATCCTTTTATAAACCTAAAATTATACGCGAACGCAATTTCAGACCAACCTTTATCTCCGTACGTGTCCAAAAATGACTGACGCCAATCTTCCCAAGTTTTGTTCTCACCGTCGAAAATTTTCCGAGTGGCCGAGTACCAGTCCGTTGGGGAACATTCCAAAAATATGCGAAGAGCTTCGATGCGCTGGTTTTCCGTAATCTCCTTCCTTTGACATTCCGATAAGAAAGTGTTGAGCCACGACTGCGCGTTCTGGTTTCTTCCGGTGAACTTGTCGATTACTATGTCTTGTGTCAGCGACGATAAACTTCTGGTTGTTTGTGATACGCCTTGATCTTTGGATGTTGAGGGCATCGTTACTACCAATTCGTCCAAGTAGTTGCCATTGAAACAAACGTTATCTTCCTGATCGAGGTATATGGATCTAAGTTCGCTTCCCAGAGTGACAACAAGGTTCCGAACCTGTCCACGTTTCTTCATAGATTTGATCCCTCCTTGTATGATAGTGTTCTTAATCAATTCGGCGTGGCATGTTGTTGATCGGGAGTCCGCAGGGAACAAATAAACCTCTTGTTGTTCACACAATTGGATCGTCTTGATTTGGTGAATCGTCGTTTTCGAATCTGACGGCGATGCTTCCGCCGTCAGCCGGAATCTCGCTCGAATCGGCATCGTCTGTTGTGGCATCGTTTTCGATTTGTAAGATAGGTTTTCTCTTCTATCTCTCAAAAAGGAACTCGTTAGATGCAGCTTTAAAACTGTAATTCCAAATAAAAATCAAAATTACAAAAAATAAAATAACATCATACTTCATCACAAAATAATATAAATTAACATAAAAGTGCTCACCTGAATCGAAAACGAAAGTCCTTTTCTGATGAGTTAGGAAATATCGAACTTATAAAATTATGGGAGCACGACGTGAAACCTTAGGCGTCTAGATTACAACTGAACTTCTCCTTGTTTACAAACGTTATCTTATCTTAGACTAACAATAAGATGAATGGGGGTACAATGAATCTTACATATTTATGGTATAGTAAGTGCATACAGCAAATACAATAACTCCATGTATTGAAGTAGTGTAAATATCAATTCTTTACACTGGCACTTGATAATAATAATTAATAATTAATGATAATAATTAATAGTAATAATTAATCTCTCATTCAGTAATCGAGACAGACGGGTGATCTGTACAAAGAAGATAATAAACCGTGGCGTCAAGAATTTGCAGAGTTTTTTTAATTCGATTTTCTGAATCTACGTATCTTGAAAAGTAAACCAACAAATTTTGACATGGGGTTAAGAAATTTTTTTCTTTGGGCGATTCCAATGGTTCATTATCGAAGATAATAAACCAAAATTCGTCCGTCCGCCGCACATTGCCCAGTTAGCGTTGTGCTAAAATTACGAAATTTGGTTTACGAATTCGGACCAACCCCACAATGATCCTCAAAACTTCTCATTACCCTTAGTCAATGGAAAGGGGTTCAAAACACATTTGGAAATTTGGAAAAATTCAAATGGAACGGTACAGTTTTTAAGAAGATTCATCAATACCCACACTTTGCATGTATACATTGCGTAATGTATACTTCGCGATGGCAGTCATCTTAGAAAACGCTGAATACTCTGTGAGTTGACTTGATGACGAAAGTGGAAGATATAGAAAGAAATATAAATATACCCATATCTATATACATATACATACTGTACACAGAGGGCCAAAGGAAGATCCAAAGGAGGTATATTGTACACAGAATGTCAAACACTTCACAATAAACTGATTGGATCGCGCGTTTTGATTTTCTGAGTAGAACCACTCGGGAGTATTTTTTATGCAAGCCCCTCACCCACTTTTAATTTTTCTCTCACAGAGTTCAATCAGATAGTACAGACGGCAAACACTAATTCTCTACATATGGAGAAAACTTTTTGTATTTTGTAAGCCTGGAGAAGCAGATGATAAAGTTGGAGCTTAGTAGGTAAATAACTCTTGAGGGAGGTAGTATAACTACACGCACGGTCCTAAAATAAATATTTGCCCAACCTCTTCAACAAGTTCCATCGTTAGAAAAGTTGAAGAGTTGTTGGAAAAGGGGCGGTTGGATTTACGGAAAATCATTATCACGGCGTGTTATACAATGCATCGTGACCACCTTAATATTTGTAACGTGTCTGCTACGAACCTTCTTCGTCCAATTCAGATAGAGGTACCCGGATCATTGTTGGATGAAGTTGAAATATCCTAAAGATTCCAATGTCGTTGCATTTTATCGAGTTGAGTTCATGATTCTCTTGTCTGCACCGTCAAGAAGCGGTTCTCACCCACTTCTCAACGGACTGTATCCAAGAACGCTAAAAAAACGTCTGGTTCTCATTGAATCACGGAGATCAATATGAAATACTTCGGTAGACATACAATCCGATTAAATGATGAAATCGACGTTCTGCGTATAGATACTGGCTATCTTATAAATACCTACACAGTTGACGTTATAAGTACCCTGCAGGTTGGTGGATATCTACCACATGGGATAAATCTTTGACCGGTCACATATAAATGAATTATGACAATTGATCGTTTTTAAGAACATATTGACAAGTATGACAAATAAATCATAAGGGATGATTGGAAGGAAGTCCCGTGCACGTCCTTATTCCGGAGGTAGAGTTTTACAATATATCGTAGTGGATTATTGTCCGATCCGCTTATTTTTACTGAGTAGTATTTTGGCCGTATTTTCCTGATAATAAATTCAGTAATTAAAGCGAATGACAAATTGATGGCTGAAATTACGAAATTATTCGTTTATCTTCTTTCAACGTTGTACCATAAATTAATTTTCTGCCTTATCGGACGAGAAATAGTCAGTACCCAGGGGTTGCTATATCGTAATGTTTGTTGACTTGCATTCAACATGTTATGTTCAATGTTGTTGTTGAATGTTAAATTTGAAACTCGATCCTCGTATTCTGACAATCTCTGAGTTGAAGTGAATGTCTGGTTGTACCGTCCCGTGTCGTGTTTTATTCGAAACGGTCAATACATTTTGACCCCGCTGTATCTCCTCAATTATCGTGGTCGTGTTCGTCATATGATAACTTCTGCTAGCCGAGGGCGTAGAAGACTTGTCAGGCTCGAATGTGTAGGGGCACTAGAGCACTACACGTTAGCAGAGTGCTTTCTGGAGGAAGGCCCCGTGTTTGCTTTTGCGAGCCAATGTTTACAGTTACTTATCTATATCGCACCACCACCTTAACGCTTGGCGTCTCAGATCTTGGTGTTTCCATTTTCCCGTTTACTCACGGTTTTCGGCAAAGGAAATAACAGATGTGGCCACCTTTCGAGCCTTAGTGTTATCGTTGCAACAGGGGGGCAACCAGACTTTTAGTTGAGTATGGTCAATTTGAGATGAGAAAATACCTTATATATCTCGAATTACGTATATTAGAGTTATAATGTGTCACTCGCTCTCCAAAATGTTACTTTACATATAAATAAAGCCGATATCAGAACGTAGCCATGATATTTTGACAGGACAAAAATAGGATAGGTAGACAAAAATTCCAATGGGTAGTTATCATAAATGAAATTATGGTTCAACTTGATAACTTGTATTGAAATCAGTTTTGCGGTGACTGGAAAGAACTTTACCATCCTCAGAGCTTGCCAATTTCATGTATAGTCTATTGGAGAGTACTGAGAGCACTGACTAACGAGGAAGGCATTTATGTACACGATGATATCCCATTGAGCGATTGTCCTAACATGTTTCATGGGCACCATCAGGGGGTGGTTCTAACTCAGGCTGCACTTACCGCTATTGATCGGGGAAGTGCGTCTGAACTGCGAACAAATGCAGTTCATCAACATCCACTTGAATGAACTTTGCTCGAGTCCACTCCTCCCTACGCGTACAATAGAGAATAGTTTCGTATTGGAGGACGTCCTTTCCGTGGTTGAAGCTGATAAAGCAGTGTTGACAGGCAGGGAGACAGACAGCAGTATTCACAACTACAACCAAGCTCTCTGTCCCCTGCAAGCAAAACGTTAGGTGTAGCATACTTCTGAAAAACAAATAAAATTTTGTATATGTATATTTTGTTAACATTTATGGAGCATTTCTGCAGCATTTCTAGCGAGCGGCCATGTAAATAATTGTCCCGAACCCAGCTTTTGGAAAGTGCCTCCTGATGAATCAGTTTATGTTGAGATTTCGAGAAGACGTCATCAGAAGATCGTCTGGAGTGCCCAACACCCTAATATATTTCCTCGTTGTTGACGCTTTTAGTGCCATGGGAGCCCCCGAAAGATTCTTGAACCCTGAGGCTATCAGGAGGGTGTTGTTAAAGTTGATGAGGAGATGGGATGAGAAGAGTTAACATTCGAGGATGAGCTGGTTTTCGTGTTTTCGTTTATCATCGTCAATAATAAACCATTGGAATCAACAAAGGATAAACATTTTTTGACCACCTTAAATTTTGAAGGCTTACGTTCCCAGATGCGTACGCAGATGCAGAAAATCGAATGAAAAAACTGTGCAAATTCTTGGTACAACGGTTTATTATCTTCTTTGTACAGATCATCCTTCTGACTTGATTCCTAAATGATGAATTTATTATTTTGAATTATCATAAATTAATTATAATTATTATAATTAATTGATGATAATTCAAAATAATAAATTCATCATTTAGGAATCAAGTCAGAAGGATGATCTGTACAAAGAAGATAATAAACCGTTGTACCAAGAATTTGCACAGTTTTTTCATTCGATTTTCTATCTAATTATTATTATCAATTAATGTAAATTATTTTTTATTGTTAATAATTAATCATTATTGTTAGCTATTAATAACTATTAATAAACTCTGAAAACGATGTACTATTTGAATCAGCTGCGCCAGTATGAACATGCCACCACATGATTCACCCTCATGTTAACGACTTTTGATCTGCTCCAACTTCCCTCATTTTGAACGAACGGCTGATCGTACGAAGCTTCACATGGTCTTGAAAACATGTAAAAAATAAACTCTATTCAAATGAGAACTGAAAACGTCCATCTGAATTTTTCAAGATAGGTAAGAAGTTTTCAAAATTCCTCCTGAACCCAGAGCTATTGTACGACCAGCCGTTCGTTCACAATGAGGGCTCAAAGGTGGAGCTGATCAATAGTCATCAACATGAGGGTGAATCATACTGCAGCCTGTCCGGTCAATGTTCATACTGGCCTTGAATCTTGAAACGTTTCATTACCCCAAGTAATTGTGAGGGGACAAAAAAATTTTCAATACGTCATATCTCGAAAAACACATATTGAACGGTGTAGTTTTTCGTAAACATTTACCAAGAGTTTAAGTTTTAGAATTTTTACAATTTTTTCACAATGTGGGCTCAAAGTGGAGCAGATCGAAAGTCGTCAACATGAGGTTGAATCATGCGGCAGCCTGTCGAGTGAAAGTTCCTACTGGTACAATCGTGTTAATTAATCATAATTATTAATAATTAACATTGATTATAATCAATAATTAATAGGTAATGATTTACACTACTTGATAATAATTAATGATGATTAATGATTATTCGTAATAATAATTAATGTATCATCTGGTGATCCGTTGTTTCAAGAATTTGCTGAGTTTTTCAGTCTCCTCATGAACCTTGTGATTCTAAAGTCCATGATTCACCTTCTTTCTGTTATTATTGTCTAGTTTTGAAAACTATAATGAGTTCCTAGGTAATATGCCTCGTCTATTTTTTTATTTTTTATTTTTCCCACACCAACACTAATGTGTATATTAATCAGCTCGCCAATACGTTCGTATTCAATGCATGCCCCCTCAGAAGGATTTCACTTTGCAGCTTATTCAATTACAGTCACGTCCTCATAATTTATTGCAGGAGTGCGTGCACTCTAAGAGTCGATTTAGTTGAGTCTTCTGGGAGTTTCCTTTAATCAACACGCCCTAGGGAAGCGGCTTGTCACGAAGGTGACACCGCACGAATTCGCGATCTGCCTCTCATCTCCCACCAATCCGATTCTGTTTCCATCAGGCAAACAGCGCTTCGGTCTCTCTCATCATCCTGATCCCCTCCAACTGTCGAAACCCGCTGGGGGCGACTCCCTTTGCATGTCGGGAACCGTCGTTGGCCCGAACCCCGATAACGACCTATACCTACCTGCAAACCTGTTTCCAGAGTTTATTGGGTAAATTGCTGACGGGGCTAATTCACCCAAACAGACACACATGGAAGAACACACCTGCTAGACGGATGCCTAGTTGCGCCGACTCTTCGACTCAAGTTCCTGGAATTATCTGGTCTGCTCAGGTGCTTTGGAATCTTGTATGAGAATCGTGGAGACCAGTATCGATTGATATCGTCGCGAACAGAGCTGTACAACGACTTTTGTGTTCTTCTGGTTATTTCTTATACGATATACATTGGTAGCCGTTGTACATTGAATAGGTACAGTTGTACCATGGGACATTGATGAAATCATCCAGACGTTGCAAGGAAATGTTGAGGTGTATTAGGTTGGTAACGTGCGTTGCTGAGTCAGTCAGTCGCTTTTGTGCTTGCTTGGCTGTCCTTCCAACAGGTAAGTTTTTATGATAGTTTCTTGACTTTGGACACCAAACTGAAGAATTTTTTCAACTAGATTTCGAATTTTCTATTTTTTTGTATGTGTACTATTGAAGATTTAAATATCTCTAAATATTGTTCATTCAAATGCCTACGGATTGCCATATTACTTTTCACTGTAACTCGTTGTGTGTGTCTCCCACGTCATATCGAAGTCAAAATGGCGAGCAATGGGGCACCTTTTTTCAATCTTTACTTTTACAGAAAACACTAAATTACTTGGTTTGGGGAAAGTCCTTAAGTTATCTGCATGTAAGTTTGATATGAGAAAACAAGACTAATGACTAATGTATGTCGGAGTTTTTTTAATAAAAAGAAGGTATGTTGTGTTGTGAATATCAAAAAAACAATTATGTTCCACCTAATATTTATTAATCGAAAGAATACCAAACTTGCTGAATGTATTTCTTACATTCTCTTTGAAATTCTCTCAGTTAGCCATCAAAACATTGTGTTTTGGAGGACGTAATACTGTTCCCCAGGGGACAAAACCCATGTCCCACGATACAACAGCAATGATGTACCGTGAGACACATAACGGGAAAATTTAGGTCAAAAATTGTAATAAATTTAATTCACTATGTGACTGCATTGAAAAAACGACGAAAATAATTGACGAAAAATAAGAAATATCCAAACTCGAATTTTGTCCCAAGGTAATGCAGTTCTTCCAACCGTCATGAAACGATTTTGTTGACATCGAAAGGTTTTTCCTGCATTCAAGAAATTACTGCAGAGGAACATTTCATGAAATTGGTGAAATCGGTAAAGCATTAACGATGGACATGCTACTAACAGAAATTCATATGGCTCTCGATACAGAAGATTTTTTTTGGTGTGATAAGACGGTGTCAGACTGAATTTCAATCACAGTAATCACGTCCAAACATCGAAACTAGCAAAACATGTTATGGAACCGAAGTGCATCATCATCAATCAGTTTGTACGAGATCCGACAGAAACTGCAACATTGCCCCTCACCACATTAATCCAACTACGAATAACGGCGGGACATCATAGAGCAGAGATGACGGTATAACACGATACTTTTGTCGACACCGGGCCCCATGCCCGAACCTTTCTCATGTTTCTCAGAGATGGTGTAACGAGTTGAAGCAGAAGGACAGGAGCGGTGTAATTTCTCCCTTGAAATTGAACTCTTTGGCCCCTCACCCCCTGGAGACCCTACAGTCACACCTGACGACCCCTTCCTGGAGGTCCTCACTTAATTTCGGCACAACAGTTACACCGTTAGAGGTTAATGAAATAAATTCTCCGGTGCGGCCCTTGAGGGTTCCAACCAAGATCAGGTTACACTTAGTGGATTATCCACCACCTTGGATGGAAAAAGGGGTGACCAAGTAGAGAGGATAAAACATTAAACAAACCAAAGACCATTATTTTGTATAAATAGGTAGGTTAGATTAGACATAGATTTACATAGGGGAATACAATCGAGTAAGCACAACAGAAGCCTTCTATACTCATTACGTTTAAACATGGTTAGAGATTGCTGTTAGAGATCACTTGGTAGAGATTTATGTACAATATTCACATTGCCATCCTTGAATTCATCTAATGGTACTTGTAACAATTGGATGGTACGAGAGTCTTCTCTCAAAACAAATGTCTGAATAACTCAACCGAATAAACTGAGGATTTAGACCGGAGAAAATAAGTCGCGGTGGCCTCAAGTACTTGCTTGGGGCACCGGTGCCTGGAATCGATTCAGGCTGAGTTATGCTCAAAACCGCACGACTCAGCTGCCTTAACCGGAAGGTATACCATGTGCGCCGTTTCCCAGTAACAAGTTGTTGAACAACAGTTTTGATTATTATTTTGACCACTCGGCTGAATAACTTATTCGGCGAGTATCTGATGATCTCCAATACACATTTCACCCAAAAAGATGCTTGCGAAAACATCTTCGTC
Organism: Stenodema calcarata; assembly: GCA_963920205.1. NCBI lineage: Eukaryota > Metazoa > Arthropoda > Insecta > Hemiptera > Miridae > Stenodema > Stenodema calcarata. Next base: position 17,345,832 of record OY986051.1, read on the forward strand.
GTAAAACAGACGTGAATGTAGTGCCATGTCATTACTAACTTTGAGTGCCATGTCATTAGTAACTTTTCGTAGGGTACTTGAGAACTCAATCAGATTATTAAGAAATGAAACCATATCACTTTCTCAACATACACAAAATATCCTTGATCAAATTACTTCCGAAGACTTGAGAATGATTGCTTGAGTGGAATGTGGATATAAATTATTTTTTGCCAACAATGATTCCTCTCCTAACTGAAAGGGGCCAAAGTAGTCAAAGACGACAATCAGTGTCATCTCTTTTTCATTGAGTGGGCTTCTTTGACAAAATACCAATATTCACTTACGTTCCGCATTGATATCAAGATGCTGACAGTTTTAAATTTTCTTCCTGTTTTTTATTTCGTCCATCCGCCTCGTTATTGAATGTATTTACATAACAATTGCTCTAGATATAGATTTACTGAGAGTAGACCATCAGCAATATTTTCATCCTTGTGTTCATTGACGTAATGGATTAATGATAGCTCGAGTTTTTATCTGAAGATCTTTATTCGCAGTTCCTATCATCAATCTCCCTCTCCCTCTCTTGGTGTCCTTAAAAAATGGTTACTCGTGCTTCGGGATTCTCTCGATGAATATCCATAGATCCGAAGGGGATGTCAGTTTGTTCAATGCCAATCTTGGTTTCTAGATAAATAACTGAAAAACTGGCAGGTGTTTGAGGTACGAAAATGTTATTATTACTTTATGAACAACAGAAGTAGCTTTTGTAACGAGATGCTAGCAGTTTTATAAGATTGATGTTACCTTTGATGTTATAGACTTCATTCAGTGATTCCTACAGACTTCTTGCATGGAAATCATTGAAGAAAACTCTGCAAATTCTTGACACAACGGTTCATTATCTTCTTTGTACAGATCACCCTTCTGTCTAGATCACTAGGTCTAAATGTCTAGATCCTAAATGTTAGATTAATAATTAATTATTAATCATTAATAATAATTTGTTATTATTATAAATTATCACTAATTATTAACAATTGTATCAAGTACCTAGTGAAAAATATTATAATTTATTGTTAGGTATTAATAATTCATATTTATTACCTATTAATAATAATTATTATTAATTATGATTAATTAATACGATATAATTCTTTGGTTTTTAATACTACGTCGGTAATAATTTTTCTATAAAAGAAGTACCTACCAACAAACATTCGAAATTACCTTCATTTCCGTAGCACGAAACGCACCTCAGAACAACAAACTCGACATCACATAAGCCATATGATGTTCCAAAGAGCTTGTTAGTATGAAAATGGACCTGTATTTCAACAGTTTGAGTCACGATCGTGTTGTGAGGCACAATCTTTGAGCCGTCATTGTGAACGAACGGCTGGTCGTACAAAGCTGCGGATGGTCTTAAAAAATTCTACGGAACAAACTCCATCTAAATATGAAATAAAAAACATACCGTTTGATGGGAATTTTTCGAGATATGAAATTTTCAAAATTTCAAAATTCGTTTTGAACCCCTTCCCCTTGACCTAGGGTTATGAAAAGTTTCGAGGACCATTGTGGGGTTGGTCGAAACACATAAAAAAAATTTCGTAATTTTAACTCAACGCTAACTGGGCAAAGTGGCGCGGACGGCGTACGGCGGACGGCGGACGGCGGACGGCGTACGGCGGACGGCGGACGGCGGACGGCGGACGGCGGACGGCGGACGGCGTACGGCGTACGGCGGACGGACGGATTTTTTTTTATTCGATTTTCTGAATCTACGTATCTTGAAACGTAAACCAACAAATTTTGAGGGGGGGTTAAAAAAATTTTTTCTTTGGGCGATTCCAATGGTTCATTATCGAAGATAATAAACCAAAAGAAAACATTTTTTAGCTTTTTCTCACCATAGTAACTAACAACTGTTCTTACTGATCAATTAAGGTTAATAGGGACTGAATGTAATTGATTTTATGAAGTAATGATTTTTAACTGGTGGTACACTCACTTTAAATGAAGAAATGATAAAACTGAAGTGGCTGTTGAGTGAACATAAACGAACGAACAAATATTAGAACAAGTTTGTAAACTGGACAGAAATAAAAGAAGTTCGTGATCATGAGTTTGGGGGAAGAGAACTGTGTCTGATAGCCTGAACTCCGCGAAAAATAGGTTAGTGGATATCCCACTAGATTGCCACTAACATAACAATGGTGTCTTTCATGAGCACACTAAATACAACTGAACTCTGTTGAATCACAAAAATATCGACTATGTTTTTTTTCAGTGAGTCACGGATTCAATTTACTTTTATCTTTGGAACAGCGAGGTTAAAGACCATTAAAACAATGTCATCTTACTATTGTCCTCATTACCGGAGTTCATTTCCTTTTCCTCCGGAATACTCTTATTCCGCCTTATTTGTTGGCACAGACGACTCCGGAAACAGGGCAAGGGGGCGCCGAGATAACGATCAGCTTTTCCTTTAAATTATCGCAATTCTAGCCGAAGAGGAGAAGAGAAAGTGGTTCGACTCAAAGGAAACTTGCCCAATTAGGGCCTGACTTTGGGTTTTCAACTCCTGTAGACCGCAGGGAGTCGTTGGTTGGGAATTGAGAGTGAGGATTGAGATGATACAGACGTGTGAGTTCCATATTCCATGTAAAGTGATTCACAAGGTTGACAGGCGGAAGAAATATAAATATTGTGATATTTCATCATTGAGTGTTTGAACATGAGTAACGAGATAGTTCCCCCCGGTATCCGAGAATTTGAATGATACTCGCTTGGATTAGTATGTATAAGGTAAGACATTTATGAGTAGCGTACATCGCTTTACATTGAAAAGCCTCGCTTTCCCACCGCTTAGGAAAGGCTTTGGTTAGAGAGCTGTAATGAGATCTCGACTGCTTCCATGAATGAATCAAAGTACAAATCATCATCTCTACTGCTCAGTACAGGCTACTTTGTGACATTATTCATTATTAGTAGCTCTCATCAAAACCCACAAGTCTATCCTAAAATACCTATTTGGAATAGGAGAATTCTATTTGCAACATTCCATGTGCGGAGATAAACACTAGAGTTATTTACTTTTTGACGACTTTATTTTTCTTATTTGATTTTGTATTCATATACTTACGTGCAAGACTTCCTACAAAATGCTCTTACTGAAATGGTGGCCCCTTATTATTTTCAAGTTGATTCCCTATTTCTCAACTTAAGGTATCATTCTTCTCCATTTGCCTATTACAAACGGAAAACAAACATACAGTGTCGTGATTCAAGTGAATGAATACTCAATGTGTATAACATAACTGAAAAAAATTATGAAAGCCATTCTAAAATATTGTTTTAGAGTGACTTTCATACATTTTTAAGTTATTATATCAATAACCGTGATAGCCATTTGAATCTTGCACTGTATTCAGGTAATCTAAGCTGCTATCATCAAAACTATATACATTCGCTTTTTGTGTAGACTTATTGTCAAAGTATAGGAACATGGACAAGAGTAGGTGCTGAAGTATGAAATGTGAGTGTCCATTAATTCGAGTCATGTATTCGACAAAATTGCATTCGACAAAAATGTATTCGACAAAAATGTATTCGACAATATTTAATATTGGTACCGTCTCATGCAACCCAATTATTTTTCGGATAATTGTAGGCTACAGCTACAACATTTTCAAAGCTGGTAAATCTAAAGAGACGGAATTCAGCGGTTGTGTTTAGGAAGAAGCTGTGCTATACCACCCATGAAGCTATATCCAATATCCATAAATAGAGATGGCCCATGTCGTAACGTAAAACCTTATGGAGGGAAAAATGCGAGTAAACGCCGCTTTGAGGTTTACCTCCGGTCGTTGCTCGGGGAATGACTTCCCGAAAAAGAAAAAAAGTAACGGAAAATTCCGGTATTACCTGAATGTTTTGTGACTCTAACCACAACAACTAAAACGGGTGTCGATATTAGGGGATCAATATCCTGCAAAATTCAGATGATTAATACTGATAATAGCAGTTGGCAGAGATCATCAAGACATTTTGAAGCCACTCAAGTCAATGCACTACGATTTCCCCGAATAATTGCCGTTCGGGAGAGCTGGAAAGAGACGTTGTAGAAGAAATTGAATGATAGAATCTGAGCGATGACATGACAGACCATGATATGAGTGAAGTTGAACCTGTGTAATAGACATATTCACTGAGAAAATCCAACTCAAAACATGACGGTAGCGGTTTCGTGAACTTTGTTGTTTTGATCGATGTTAAAACTCATCGCTCTGATGGATGTAAGAATTGATGCACGCGATAGGCATAGGGCGAGAGTTGATGGCCAAATTAATGTCACACTCTGTAAATACGAGTATCATCGTCATTCCATCGGCGACCTACGAAAAAATATTTTGATAACGACGCCAACGACATAGACTGGAGAAATTAATGACACCGGGTAAAAGGTAACCTTTTGTAAAAAAATATTTATTCTAAGTGAGGAGGTACTACCTACTGAGAATAACAATAAAGATGCAATTAACTGTTGAATTTACAATCATTCAAGACACAGTAATTTCAACAATCGCCTACCAAAAGAATATCAAAATAACCGAGACAAGAAGAAATCTAAGAATTGAGATTCAGTTTTTATAACCAATGTTTGGTTTCTACTTGAATCATGAGGTCGGTTTTGGTAACAGGATCCGCTGTCCCTCAATAAGAAAATTAGTCTGTTGCACATTAAATGTCTCTGCTGCACCGTGTGAATCACACTGGCTAACTCACACTGATCACACTGATGAGGTTGGTTGGTTCAATCTTTGAGCTCTTATTGTGAACGAATGGACTAAAACATCATGGCTCCAAAACTCCTAATAGAATGTAATTTAATCCTCGATCCTTGGTGTTCAATGAATACAGTATTTGATTGCCAAATTTTCTCTTTAACTCCTCCTGGCCTATCGTACTGTTCTTCAGTTCATGGGAAGAAATACCCTGTAAGCTATCAAAACAATTTGTCCGGCCAAAAGTCTTTTTTGTGGCTGACTGTGAGAGTTACAATCCAACTTTGAGCGATTGAAGTTTGACCGCTGTTGTTCAGCGACAATTCCATGGTCGAGTATTGATCTCCGGTGATTGCTCGATTGCTTATTCACAGTTCACGGCCCCAGGGGGTCAAGTACGACTCGCAGAAATAATATTTCCATTACCGTTCAACTCAATCTTGAACCTCTAAATCGGTGGTTAAAAGTAAAAATAATTCTTCGAATTCTTTCAACCAAGCGTTGAAAAAACCCTAGTCTATATATTGAATGCTTCATAATATGAAGCATATCAAGTATATGAATCTTATATTATACAAGTAAAGTTAATTTAAAACAGATTATTTGGTGATAGTTTATCGGAGGCTGTAAGTGTTGCCTAATGGTTGTTATCATTGAATCTCTCGGTAATACGTACCTACGTGGGGGCATAATCATCATCATATTATGATGATGATGTGCTCGTGTTTCCTATTTGTGGGTGCAGGGATCGTAATTTGAAGGGAAGTTGGTCCCCATCCTGTTCATATAGGCGCCGCATAAGCTATGATTCGAGCGAAGACGTGATATTCATTATATCCGCTCTCTTGAGCACAAACGTCGAAAACCAAGGTTTAATTGAAACACGCGTGTTGAATTTTCGATAGCGGCTTCTACATTCGAGCCGCAATAGTGAACGAATGACTGATCACAGAGAGTTCCGGGAGGTGTTAAGGAAATTTCTTAACTTAAAATTTCTTAAAATTTATTTAATAATCTGGACCAAAATCTATTTATAAACTCTACATACATATAAACTATGATATAGATATAATAATATTATATTATCATCATACCAAGTGTTGGAGCTATTAATGGCTTATTTATGTTATAATATTTTTTGATTTTTGACCTCTATATTCCACCCTTTTCGATTTGAACTTGGATTATAAAAATCCTCTGTCGTGCAGCATAGTTATCAGAACGAATTTTTGAAGAAATAACTGTTTTTATTTAAAATGTGATGTTTGGAACATCTCATGCAAATATGGGCCTTCTTAAACTTATTGGGTAATTGTAGGTATTTAAAAAGGGCGCTATTCGGTTCCTTCAATCATGCCTGTGGGGAATATGGAAGAATTATTCTTAAGGTTATAAACGCAAAGTAATTGACAATGCATGAAAACAAAGATTGGAAAACCCAATAATTCCGTATTAATTGATTGGGTGAGTAGATTAAGACATTAAATGTCCTCCAAATTTTGTCCTCCTTCTTATTGTTCGACCCTTGATTGCCGGGCAATTATTGCGTATAGCTTACGCAATAATTTTTAGCATTGACCTCTAACTATAAATTACCCATTGCCACCCACTAAGTAAATAGCTAAAATTTCTAATCATTGAGATTTTCCATCTTGATACCATACTGAATCAGAAAATTTTCGAAGAAATGGCTGGTTTTATGTTAAATGTATTCATTTTACTGGTTTTATTTCAAATTTGATACCCATTTTTGGCCGACCCATAGATTTCTCAACGCTAAACATGATGGTGGAATCGGAATTGCGATATCTCATTCCATTATCAGATTAGAGCTGAAGAACCGTGAAGAACATCTCGAGCAACAACCACATTTCTTCACCTTCAAAGTGCACGAGTTTGAATAAGATATCACAACTCTGACTTAACCATCGTGTTCAGCGTAAAAAATATTGTTGGATTTGTTCGCTATTCTATTTCGCATGATTGTAGTTCGATCCGTTCGACGATCCAAATTGGCCCCTCGGCATATTGCTGGCATTGTTCACTGTGCATCGCACAAATAGTTCAAATTGATACACTTAATGATGAAAAACAGTAGGTATACTGATAATGTATTTGTTTTTTTATTATTTTACCGACCTTTCACAATCATTCTCAAAACAATGTTTGTTATAGAAAGTGAAACATCACTGCTACGATCGATGCACAAATAATAATAACGACCGAAACCTGTGTAGAGCGTGAGAGAAAGCTTATTATTGTGTGACAAAGGAGACCGGCTTCTTTATCATCCCTCCTGTGTACTGTTTGCTGCGTGAGACGTGACACCTGTAGACGCCTGGTAACTGATCGATTTCGGTATTAATGTGGCAATATCGACTGGGCGGCAATTTATACTACAATTGATTGTTATATTACAATCGATGATTGTTATATTACAATCGATTATGACAATCGCACTTTCTGTTTTCACTGGGTTAAATAAATGAAAATGTATCGTACGACAATGATACATCTACTGCCGTCTTGCAGCTATGGACGATTACGGAAACAACTAATCGATATGCGGGGACATGGGATGGAGAAACCCTTAACGTAGGTCAATTATATGCTTACTACGTAGCCGCACCCCACAACAACGAACATTCAAATCAGACCCAAGCACTGATTTAGTGTTCAAAAATTGTACATGAATGTCATACAAGTCTGTCACAGTAGCTGAACATCCGTTAGTTATGAAGTACGTATATGAACAAGATGTACTTATGTTGTTATCGATCATAATATTAGGTCAATGCCTTTGCTCTCAACCATCTTCAACATAATACGGTAATATTATTTATTTATCAATTCGACTGTGACAGGGATTGACAAGAATTTACTGCTAATGCATTTTCTTCATTTTAATTTAGGGCACTTCACTCTGACGTGGATTTTGGTTTACTCAAAATTTGTTGGTTTACGTTTCAAGATACGTAGATTCAGAAAATCGAATAAAAAAAAATCCGTCCGTCCGCCGTACGCCGTCCGCCGTACGCCGTCCGCCGTACGCCGTCCGCCGTCCGCCGTCCGAGGCACTTTGCCCAGTTAGCGTTGAGTTAAAATTACGAAATTTGGTTTCTGGGTTTGGACCAGCCCCACAATGATCCACGAAACTTTTCATAACCCTAGGTCAAGGGGAAGGGGTTCAAAACGAATTTTGAAATGTTGAAAATTCCATATCTCGAAAAATTCCCATCAAACGGTATGTTTTTTATTTCATATTTAGATAGAGTTTGTTCCGTAGAATTTTTTAAGACCATCTGCAGCTTTGTACGACCAGCCGTTCGTTCACAATGACGGCTCAAAGATTGTGCCTCACAACCCGATCGTGAATCAAACTGTTGAAATACAGGTCCATTTTCATACTAACAAGCTCTTTGGAACATCATATGGCTTAAGTGATGTCGAGTTTGTTGTTCTGAGGTGCGTTTCGTGCTACGGAAATGAAGGTAATTTCGAATGTTTGTTGGTAGGTACTTCTTTTATAGAAAAATTATTACCGACGTAGTATTAAAAACCCCAGAATTATATCGTATTAATTAATCATAATTAATAATAATTATTATTAATAATAAATACGAATTATCAATACCTAACAATAAATTATAATAATTTTCAGTAGGTTTATTTCATATTTAGATAGAGTTTGTTCCGTAGAATTTTTTAAGACCATCCGCAGCTTTGTACGACCAGCCGTTCGTTCACAATGACGGCTCAAAGGTTGAGCCTGTCGACGCGATTGTTGTTGAAATACAGGTCGATTAAATACAGGTCGACTCGATTTTCATACTAACTAGCTGTTTAGAACATCATAATATAATAAAACAATATTATGGTTTTAGTGATGTCGAGTTTGTTGTTCTGAGGTACGTTTCGTGCTACGGAAATGAAGATAATTTCGAAGGTTTGTTGGTAGGTACTTCTTTTATAGAAAAATTAAAAAGTATTAAAAACCCTAGAATTATATCGTATTAATTAAATACAAATTATTAACATTTAACAATAAATTATAATAATTTTTGCTAGGTATCTACTTGATAAACTTATTAATAATTAGTGATAATTCATAATAATAATTAATCTAACATTCAATGTTAATCTAAATTAATCTAAATTTTAGGATCTAGACATTTAGAACTAGTGATCTAGACAGAAGGGTGATCTGTAAATTCTTGACACAACGGTTCATTATCTTCTTTGCACAGATCACCCTTCTGTCTAGATCACTAGGTCTAAATGTCTAGATCCTAAATGTTAGATTAATTATTATTATCAACTATTTCTCATTGCAAACCTGTTCATTGTGTACCCAAGATCCTTCCCTAAAAGACCTGGCAGCGGGAAATATTATTCAACATGGTTTGAAAAGGGAAAAACAAGTTTTGTAAAAAATCCCAATGCTCTAGGTAGTAGTCGATACCAGTGACCAACATTTTCTTCAGTAGTCGACATGGTTTTGCACTAGTAGTCGACCTACATGTGTTAGAAGTCGACAGTATCACTTGAGTCAGTAGTCGACAGGTTTCGTCTTTCCATCGTTTTCGAATTTTACGACATCTAAATAAAATACATTCAACTGTGAATCGGAACTTGAAAATAGATTAATAAGATGTAATAAAGTAGTTATCAGACTTTTTATTTGCAAACAGCTCATTATCAGTCTCAAATTGCAATAAGTACTTAAGTAAAAAGGTATGAAAACAATAGTCGAAAACTCATTGTCAGAAAATTGACATTACAGTTGGGCTTAGGTACCTATTTACATATTTTTTTGACATTTTCATGTCTTTGCTTTGGCACATGAACTGAAACGGGAAAAATTTGTTCCCTTGATTCACCCTTTCCCTCAGATCACGTCAGAACACAAGCGACCGGCGGGCCATTACGTCAGAGCCTATGACGCACGAGCGTATGACGTAAGACGGCTGGCAGGAGGCCAACAAGTACGTCAGAGCCTATGACGCACGAGCGTATGACGTAAGACGGCTGGCAGGAGGCCAACAAGTACGTCAGAGCCTATGACGCACGAGCGTATGACGTAAGACGGCTGGCAAAAGGCCAACAAGTACGTCAGAGCCTATGACGCACGAGCGTATGACGTAAGACGGCTGGCAAGAGGCCACTAGTGCGTCAGAGCCTATGACGCACGAGCGTATGACGTAAGACGGCTAGCAGGAGGCTCACTAGTGCGTCAGAGCCTATGACGCACGAGCGTATGACGTAAGACGGCTGGCAGGTGGCCAACAAGTACGTCAGAGCCTATGACGCACGAGCGTATGACGTAAGACGGCTGGCAGGAGACTAACTAGTGTGTCAGAAGCTATGACGCACGAGCGTCAAGGGGAAGGGGTTCAAAACGAATTTTGGTACGACATGGTATGACTATGGTATGGTATATTATTGTATGTATGATTTAGTATAGTACAGTACGGTATGATAGGAAAGAAATGGTATGAGTACGGTGAGAATATGGTATGGTGCCGATTTGCAACACAGTCTGGTATAGACAGAAGGGTGATCTGCACAAGGAAGATAATAAACCGTTGTGTCAAGAATTTGCAGAGTTTTTCTCATGAAAATGTAACCATGAATTGTTTCGGGAAATCATCGGAAGTGAACGATTTTCGTAGAGAGTAGGTGGAATGGATCGGACGAAAAACGGAAATGGCGTTCGGATTTGTATTGATACACGATCGGATGACGGATGAGACGTTCCATAAGCTTTCATAAGCCGCGGAGGGAGAAAATTGCTGACGATGGGGGAAAGCAGGCTTTATAAACAGAATTTATGCAGGACTCAGCGAAAGAAAAAAGATGAACTGATACTATTGGAGACCAGTGGGGTACCTTCATCTCGTAATCGAATGCACGACCCAATTCAAACCGACTGGAAAAGAAGTCCTGAAGCATGAATAAAATGAGCGAGTTTCCGAAGTAAAATACCGAGTCAATACACCCTTCAATTCGCTACATGATCCTCCATCATTTTTAATAATGAAAAATCAATTAACTAACAGTTGATGTTTTTGACCCACGAACGTTATGGTTGTACACATAACTGTGCGTTGTATAACATTGCCGCTTGCCGATACTTGAGCAAATTCGATGATCCGTATTCTAAATTTATGGAGGGCATCGCATATCGTATTTTATTCGGAAATTCGCTTGAAGCCCATCTGAATGATTCAGCCTTTTAGTGGATGCGGTGACCTAGAAGTTTCCACACCATTGATTCAAATGAGTTTTATTTGAAAATTGTGGTAATTTATGATAATTATGGGACACACTTGAAATTGAATGAGTTTAACAACCGATCAAATGTGCTCACTGGGCACACAATTCACAAGATTTCATCATTCCGTTAAGATTTTATGTAGAAATAACACTAACGTGGGGTATTGATTCATCAATGACAAAGTAGCCTAGTTGTTAGAACCGTAAACATACAATCGTTATTTATCGCGAGTATCAGCTTAATGATCAGGAATAATAAAGCAAAACCACAAGATTATTTTCGGGATAGAAGGATCAGATGAAGTGGGACTGAAGGAACGAAGGTTGTTATAACCCGCTACGGTATTCCGGGCCACGTTTCGTTTTGTGATCACAACCAAGCATAAATACCGGAAATACCATTGCCAGGACCCTCGGCGTGGTCCGTGCGAGGTCGAAGAGGGTTATGGGGAGAGTGGATGGAGGCAATGCGAACCCCAACCATATTCCCAAGTCAGCCCTCTTGTCAAATACGCCAGATGACTTTTATATTGCTTCCTAAATCTTGAAAGAGGTCTACCTCGTCCCCTCGATATCCTTGAAGTTTAACCCTTCCCGGTCATTCTCCACATATACTACCTTAAGACTGCGACTGTGTTCTTCACTCTTTCCACGTACGACGGAATTATGGTTTGATGGTAGAACGACGGGCTCCATCTGGTCGTTGAGAATAGATATAGATATTGTAAACATATATTTTCTTTCAAATAAATACACTCACAATTACAAGTACTTTGGATCTACACGTCGGTCATCAATATACGAGTACCATCTATTTTCCAAAACAAATTTTTCTTACTGTCGAAGGATACAAAGGATCATAAGTAAATTATAATAATTATTGTCCTAGATATCGGGTTTTACGACTTCCTTCTTGACAAACGATCCCCTTTTTCCTATGCCCACAAATTACAGCACGTTTCATGAGTATGTTTTTTTTTCGTTTCAGCTAAATTAGCTGAATTATTCTTGTGAGATGTACCTAACATCTCCACACCCGAATCATCGATAAAAAAAATAAAACAATAATACTGCCTTGTTCAATAAAAACGCCTCAAGTCCAATGTTTACGAAAATTGGGGTTTTCCGGAACCCCCCTATTTGAACCTGACCTTTTTGATGGTGATGTCCAAATTTCAAGATTCGAAGCGGAAGTGGGGGAAATTCTGACCATAAACATACGAAAATTGGTCAATGTTAGGGTACAACGTGTCAACGACACGCTGTAAAGGTAAAACGCCTCAACTTCAGGATGAAAATGCCTCAAAACTTATTTATTTTCGCGCTAGTGGTAATTATTTAACTGTGTTAACTATTTTCGCGCTAGTTACTCCGCAACTCACCAAAATATTGAGATGAGGCGTTTTACCTACAAAAATTTACAACATTTTCATAATAAAATATCCGTTTGATTGAGTTGTTTACGTTAAGGTTTTACATTTTACCTAAACAAACAATCCCACAACGGAACCTGGAAATCTTAAAATCGCCTTAACTGCAATTAATCGATTAATTTACGATTTTTTTTCACCGTTGAATTGGTTGAAGTCCTATTGATATCTCACCAAAAGTATTTTATAACTTGTTGCAGTCAACTTACATCAAAGGTTTCAGTGAAAAACTTTGAGACGAATCTCTGCAATGTTTTGAATTTTGAAATGAGGCGTTTTAATAGTATAAATATAATCACTACCGGATTACCTTATGGTGTTTTGGTGTACGCCATCAACGACTCATTATCATTTTATGAATAAAACCCAGTCAATTTTCAATATCGGCAGAGTTTAACACGAAGTTATGTGATATCAAGAGTCTGGTTCTGGGATACTTTTCGTCTGGGTGGAAAGAAGGTAATTTCAAATTTTACTATTAGGTGCTTCTTTAGAGTATTGCCAATGTTGGTAACTTGAAGTACAGTAGTAAATTTTATCTCATTACTCGAATTATTTCGTGTACGAATAGGCCTTCAAGGGTATTGTGTGTACAGAACCGTGATCTAGACGGATGGGTAGCCTTTACAGAATAATAACCTACAGAGTTTCTTTATCTGGAGTTGGCGTAAAATCTTCGATTTACGTGGTCTTATTAACGCCGTAAGTAAATTTAATTCCAGAAATACCTACTTACTTGTGTTTTAGCACACACTGTCTGGTCAGTAAATTGTAACCACCTCCGTCCAATCAACCACTCTTACTAATATTCAATTTTACATGGGGTCATGAACTGTAATGTTACTTGCACCTAATGCATTAGTACCTAGTGCATCAGCTGAGAGCGGATCCGACTACCTCTGAACCGGCAAAACTGATATTATAACGCTGACTCAAATGGTTGCGGGGTACTTAATCCCGGGATACTTCATATGCGATATCAACTGTCGTTAATCCTACCACACACGAGGGTGAGGCTGTTTACACTTGTGTTTGTGGATAATCATTCCGGCTGATAAACATGATGAGTCGCTGGAAGGGATGAACAGAGGATTGGAGTTCGGTTTCAATGTTCGGCAGCGGCTAACGAATGTCAGGGAAATATAATCCGTTACCAATGATTTCCAACGTCGTCTACTCAAAGGGATTAGGACTTTATCGATAATAATACATTTTCAAAGGTGGTCCACGAAGTTCCTCCGGTTGGAAAATATTGGAAATCATCAACATTTCCACCTATACTACGCTGAACAGCTAAAGGACTCAGATACAAAATCAATTTCAATTTGGTTCCCAAGATAGATGTTATAGCAAAATCTGTTCGTTTACATTTCATGATACGTATAATCCCAATATCAAGATACAAAAACGGTTCTAATTCTTCCACAACGATTCATTATAGGTATACGTAGTGTATAGATCAGGAGTAATGAGGTAAAATATTGAATTTCCATTTGAGTTTAAAGCCCAATTTCTCAAAACATTAGGTACAAGTAGGTACATGTGTTTGTACACCTTGTGGAACTCGCCAAACCTGTTAAGTTTTAACAATTTTACATGCGGATTTGACAATTTTCGCTATAATTTTCTTCGCATTTCTTTGTGTGGTGAAAAATAGGGGGCTTCACGAGAATTGCGTTGTCAAGAATAAAGTATGATGAAATCTTGGGGGACACCTCCGGATTATTACAGTTTAGATCAAGGATCAAAGCAAGGAAATATGGAACTTGTCTTCGAATAGGTACATATAACAGTAGTGGAAGAACAAGGCTCGTTAATGCGCGTAAGTCAACTTAAGCACTTATGCGCCTGTGCACTTGACACCCACAATGACTTGACACTCACAAGTGAACAACCCCACACCCGACACGAGAGAAACACAAGGAGGAACTGGTGACGCGCCTTTCTAAACCGAATCACATCCGTAAAAACATGTTTCATGTTAAAAACTGTCATATTCAAGAGTTTTTGAATGAGAGAGTAAGTTAGTGCTGCCTGACTTATGGGTCACCCTGCTTAGTCGATGGGCGAACGACACCAAGACCAAAGGATACATTCGACCTTAACAAGGTACACCGCGTGGGACTGAGAGACTCGGAGAAAGATTTAACGGGAGAAGGAGTTGGTCGGATGACAACGACAGGGTGAGGCCTTAAACGTGAGAAGGGTCGTATAATGCGAGACGAGCGACAATTAAGCCTGTGGAACGCACGGGAGTGGAGGGTCGCATGTTCAACGGTCATTCGAGGGTCGGGACACTATTCGGTTCAACCGAGGTTGGGAGGTGAAACGCTGGTATTTCTGGAAGTAGAAGACACTTAACAAATGAACAAGAAGCGATTGTGCCCTTCGCCAGAGCCCACGTTCATCTACCACGTAACATCGCGAAATAAAAAATAAAAACTCGTTGATGAATCCTAATCCAATCAGGCCCTCGTTGGAATTAAGTATTGGGCGGCCAATTCTTGAAAAGAGTAATAGTACACTAACATTGAATTGATGATCAGCGGTAGTACATATATAAGTTGTTGTAAATCTACCTACTGCTAAATACTCGTAGCATTGAGTTTCGGTCATGAGAATATCCACAACGACATTTATTTCAAGATTGCTCTCATTTTATCCGTTATTGATCGGAATCCAACGTTCACTCACTTGCAATTTGGCGAAGGATCGATATCGTTGAATAAATTATCATGATAGCTATAATTTTCCCAACAAAATGCGCAAAACATTAAAATCATTGGTGAAATGGCGTGACTGTTCCTACTTTGCTCGGGGGGGGGGGGGGGGGGAAATGCCATTTATTCTTCAAGATGGTGTGGACTTTGCTGCGACTTTACGCTGTGAAAGAATGTAGTTTTGGGATGCTATGGAGGAAAACCAAGACATGATTTGGTTTAAAAGAAACCAAAGAAGTACTATAATCATCAATATCTTACCTGATGAGAAGTTCCATTTTCGGTATTGTTAGTTTTGTTGTTTTTCTTTAATATCATGGACACTTTTCGTTTGTTTGCATAGTATAATATTGATGTAACAAGAATGTTAATTTGTAGATGCTACTCCTCTCCATAAGACAGATCCTAGACATACAGCAGGGAGTCGCTTTTGGTTTTCCAAATATTTGTACCAATTTAATTTCAATACACAAACAAATTAATGGAGATTGATTTTTACAACCTAGCCTTTTTTACGGACTAGCTTTACGGGCCTAGTTATCTATCAAAACTCGATCCACTGTCATAATTCAATTGTATCGGATATTACTCGTTTTTACAATCAGCTAACAGACAGCAGGAACTGGAGTGGTCCATCCGAATTCGGTTCGTCGTTCTCTAGTGGGAACACTGTCGACGATCCGTGACATTAGCGTTTTCCTAAGCAAACTCAGGAATCGTGGTCCTCCCAGTTTGTTTGCGATGGACGGTCTGGAAAAACAACACAATTCGTTCACGTTGAGGGCGTCAAAAAGTGAAGTTTTTTCCTTTTTTGCCCTTGGATGCAAAGAATATACCTTTCGAACGATGAAAAAAACAATTCTGTTTTGTTTTGTGTTTTTCTCCTTTATTCGGCGTTAGGTATCGAAGGAAGGAGTAGAGATTTTTTCCAGACTATCGCCGCGAATGAATCGAACGGGAAGAGCAAATTAAATACGGGAGCCGTCTCTGAAACTTCACATTCCGTGACATGGGATTTCCGAGCAAATAATGGCGCGCAGCCTCTTCGCCACTTTCAGGATGAAGCATGAAAAGAAAATGTTGGATTTCTATGTGGATGTTAGAGTGGGGGGCGGGAAGCCTGTGGCAGCATATCAGGCTTTTGAGAAACAGTCTCCTCACACCGTTTTTCCACGGGTGGGAGAGGGATGATCATTTCCATAATCGATTCCATTCTTATCACGCACAACCCCTCTCTTACGTTTCGCTCTCCGTCCAATATACGGCCAAGTTGACGTTGTGTGGGTTGGATCGGGCGAGGCTTGTGCGAGGGAAAGGGGCGTGGGCTAAACTAAATTATTTCACTTCCCCCTTGGTACAATCTTCGTTGATGTATGCGACCAAAGAAGCCTTGAAGATTCCCACAGAGGGCGAGAGTTATTTTGTCAAAAAATGTCATGCGAATGTTTCTACTCGTGGAGATGTGTGGGGGCATTACTAGTCCATTTGGTATTTCCCCTTCTATATTTGGAATCTCCGTTATTCGTGTCTACTGTCTACCTCGCGTTGTATCTAAACGCCTTACAGTCTAGTAAGCTCGATAAAGTAGAATGTATATAACACACAGTACTACTTTGACTATTTGAAGACAATTCGTGTCATCATTGGCATCTGTTTTCCTCTGGGGCACATGACAGATCATCTCTTCTACCAATCTCTTGGTGGAGGTTTCGTGAGACAATCAGTACCAGCTATCTATTTTGAGAGAAATCTCCCTTTTACCGAATCGCCAAGCAGAGATAAGGGTACTTAAAGATCTTGTATTCGTGGACTGTGTGTTTGCATATATCCTCACGAATCAATAACTTCACATAGCGAATGACCGACCTACGTCCAAGGTTGTGCGACGATACAGTGTTTGTTCATGAGGAACTCGTACAATTTCCGATCTGTATTACCGACAAGCTTGAGTTTGCTCCCAGACCCATGAAAGAAAAGTAAAATAATAAAAACTGCCATTTCCTTATTTCCCAGTGAGTACTATATATGAATATGGAAATGTTATAAAATGTTAATAGTTGAATATTCCATCCAACGTAAGGAAACCTAAATTATAGCAAATACCTTATAACACCTTATAAGTTTGGTACTGAAACAGCATAAAAGCGAATATCACGGATTCTGTAAACATCTCTCTCCGAAAGAGATAAGCATGTCGTTTTACTTCAGGAATGATGAAGTGTTATATATAGTAACTACGGAAAAATTCAAAAAACCTGTTCATAATGGTAAATAAATAATGTACCAACTTAAAAATATTTTCGTCATGCATATTCACAGTCGATGTCCACGACGAATTACTTGACTAAGCAATAGAAAGTGGATGAAGATTTGGCTTGAATTGAGAAATACTCAAGCTCCTAGTAGGTAATCTATTTGGAATCAGATTAGGGATTGTGATGAGCGAGGCAGAACATGGTACCATATTAATTTGAACCATTCTTAAGACAGTATGCTAAACCATAACTACATACAATGAACTCAGATTCTAGTCTAATAAAGATAACAAACGTAACATACAGGTTGTATGAGTTCAATTGTTCTATAATTTAATGAAGATAACTCTTGATTTTTCATTCCCAGTTATTTCACAATCACATTCTCAAACCGCTATTTAACCCGAATTTATTAGTGATCGTCTGTTGTAACCATAACAGTGCGGCTCCTCAGGCCCGTTAGAGAACATTATCTTGCATCGGATTAGATAAGATCAGATTTTGGGAGATTCGCTATGAGTAAAGCACCTCGACCTAATTAGATATATTGTGCCCACCCTGCAATTAAAGCTCCTCTGTGAGCTCCAGTTGTTTTACCAACTTTCGGAGGCTATTAGGATTCCTCATGTAGAGTTCTGGGTCAGGTTTTTCATTGCCCATACACAGAAACCGGGACCTGGCTAGCCCTTCACAGTGGCATAATATGTGTTCTCCCGTTTTTGGTTTTTTCCTCTTCGGGGCAGCCGGCCCTCGCTGTCCTCGGCCACCCCAATCCTGGAGAGATGCTTGCGGAGTCGGCAGTGTCCAGTCAGCAGGCCTACCGTCCATCAGCCTGGTGCGGCAGAGGTTTAGTAGGCCTGCAGTGGTGGCATGGGATGGTTCTTTTATGAATTTTTTCGCCTGTCAATCTATTCCATGCAGCATGAGTTTCTGATAGTAACCACTTTTTTATGGTACTTTTCCTGTGGTTCTTGGATACCCCACAGTAGGGGTCGGGTCCGATGAGTGCGGTCTCCGACCCATTTTTGGCCAGTTTATTCGCCTCCTCGTTCCCGTTCAGCCCCGAATGCCCTGGCCACCCATACTAAGGAGACGTCGTTCCGGTCCGATATGCTGTTCAGAGCATTGTTGCAGTCCATCAAGACAACAAACAAGAGGTCCAGATATCCAAGCAAGTAGAAGCTCTCCCTTGATTGTGTCTGTAGTAGGTCGTCAATCAGGGCTGCCCACAGCAGAGGGGATAGGAACTCCCTCTTGTGGGCAGCCCCTCGTCGTCACCACCGCCCTGGAGTAGCCTCCGAGTTCTGAGGAGATACACCTAGTTTCTAGGTTCTCCCTGACCCATTGGCAGACCACGTCTGGCACTCCCTTTCTTCGTACAGCTCCTACGAGGGACCCCGTTGAACCGATGTTAAACGCCCCCTCTACGTCCATGAACAGGGCAATAGCTATTACTTTATCTTCAATTGCCTTCGATAGTCTCCTATTGAGGTCATCTAACTCGAGGTCAGTCGACTTGCCCGTTTGTCAGGCATATTGATACTGGCTAAGAGGGTTGTCTTTTAGTGCCGTATCCCTTATTTACCTACTTATCGATAAGTCTCTCCAATGTCAAAAAAGTACGAAGAGAGGCTGATAGGCCTGTATGCCTTAGGAGTATGGTCATTATGTCTTACCGCCTTTTCTCAATGGCCTAGGTATGTACCGTAGCGCTATGCTGGACCTGAAGACCCTAATGAAGTGGGGCATGAGTTCTTCTTTTCCTTTTTGCAGGAAACCGGGGTTCATTCCATCCGGTCCGGGGGACTTGAAGGTTTGAACCCCGCCAGCGCCAACTCACATAGTTATCTCCAAATTGCTCGCTATTAGCAACCTTCTTGTTGTAATACTTTGCAAATATCACAAAATGCTCTCCTGGATATTTATCTGGCAACCAAGAATCTGACCTCGTCATTTTCCGACGTTGAAGTTCAGTACAAAACTCGAGACCGTGGTAGCAAAGCTTGTCAAGGGAAAAGGGAGATGAGGCCAGAGACGGTTGGAACTCCCTCGTCCCCTTCAAACTATCTCAACTTCGGATTTTAAACAACACAGCTCTGAGTCCGCTCGTGTTTTTCCCATCAGGGGCAGAGAAACGTTAATCAAACAGACGTTCGGTAACCTACGGTCTCCTTCAAATGGGCTCCTCTCACTCCTTGCTCGGTAAACTTGAAATCACTCGTTTCAACTTTTCGATTCAATTAGTTCATTCCTTTACCATTCGAGTTCAATCGTTCTTGGGTTGTGTAAGAGAATGTCAAAGTTGGTCGTTGAGCTTTCAGGCTGACGATGAGCGTCTGCGCACTGGATCAATTGAATCCAGAGCCAGTTCACTAACGGTAAAATTTGCATTGCAGCGCCAACACTCATTAATCTCTCCAAGATAAGATCATACGGTCTCAATGAAACGTTCAGTTTTCTCCTTGTGAATGTAAACAACCCCTCCACCACTCTTCCTCACGCTCGGCATAAGACCACGAAGGCGACAAACTGAGGAAACCGCTTTGAGGCAGCGGTGTCGCTCTAAACACGCGGAGCCCAGGTAAGTTGCCGTTGCAACGTTGTTATTACTCCTCTACACTTCGTCACCTATAACTGGGTCAGTCCGACATTCTCCCAGAAAATCCGCCCCGCTCGACTCCGTCAACGAAATAATAAGCCGTTCCCCGTGCCGCCCCCCTAGTTATCTCGCCGCCTCCAATGAAATTCGTACAAGCGTTGGGTTTTGCTCCAGGAGCTACGGCCCCTTCTATGAATAACAATTCTTTTGTTTCTACATCGAGTCACCCCAGCCCGGATTTTACATTGCTTCACCTAATGGGAACCCCAATATTTTTTGCCCTCCAAAGAATATCCTGTTTTTGTTGGTCTGCCTCTTTACGTCCCGCCCATTTCTCACATTCGCGAAGAAAAATTAAGACAGTCGAGAGAAAAGGATTCCAGTGTACCCTAGACATTTTATATAATGATAAATACGGTGATTTTCACAAATAAAAGATGAGGTGAGTGCTAGTTCGATTATTCAATAGTGTTATAACATGATATACCTGCGCAGTGTTAGGTCCTAAATTAAGTTGGTACTGTCATCCCAAAACTATTGCCAAATCACACGGAGCTTCATCACG
Source organism: Stenodema calcarata (assembly GCA_963920205.1). NCBI lineage: Eukaryota > Metazoa > Arthropoda > Insecta > Hemiptera > Miridae > Stenodema > Stenodema calcarata. The sequence goes on from OY986051.1 coordinate 17,366,449, forward strand.
CAGGTTAGCAGACAAATTATCTAGGAAGTTACCTTACGCTATTACCTATTGTGAACCTTCTGTCTCTGCTTACGCAATTTTTATTCACCAAAGACGAGCGATTTGGGCCATCGCAAGATTACATTATAAGGTAGACTGCAAACTTGCAGTTTATGGGATTAAACATTTTGACAATAATTGTTAACATTTTTAATCCTATATGATTGTAGGAGATACGATGGAGTCTTCAACCATGCCAAAACCACCATGGAGTCGGTAAAACAGAATATTGTTGTTATATTGAGTGTCTGCCTCAAGCGGTTGACAGAGGTGAGAAGACGGGAAAGCAAAAGAGCTCCACAGAGCTCAAGACGTGGGATAGTGACAGACTTGAGTGGTGAGAGTTTGGTCTTTGATTTGAGCAACTTCATTTGGGCCATGTCGCCTTGAGTTGCACGGAGATAGATGGCAGCACAATAACCTTTCTCTGAAGCATCTGAGAAGCATACAAACTGATATGTGCTGTCAGTTTTGGGAAAGCGTCGTGGGATGCTAATGGACATTAGGTCAGGTAGTTGATGGGTGAACTCACGCCAAACAGTTGCAATGGCTTCTGGTAGTTGGCCATCCCAGTCAATCTTCGTCTTCCAGGTTTCTTGAAGAAGACACTTTGCGTAGAAAATTACTGGTGAAAGGTACCCTAGAGGGTCAAAGAGTCGGGCAATTACTGACAGGATATTCCTCTTAGTGCAATGAGGTTCGGGAGGTTGAACCAGATACGAGAATGTGTCACTCACAGGGTTCCACTGCATTCCCAAGATCTTGGTGACTGACAACTCACTCAGTGGGATCTGCACAGGCGCCTGAAGAGTAGATTCGGTTAATGGTGGGTAGTTAGAGCTCCATTTGTCCAAAGCAAACCCTCCCTTGGCCAAGAGTCCAATAAGTTGGTTTTTCAGGTTGAAGAGGCCTTCAGAGAAAGGTTATTGTGCTGCCGGCATAGTGTCACTTCCATAGGCAATATCATCCACATAAGTGTGATGCAAAATGGCAACTGCCGCCTCAGGATACTCATTACCCTCATCAAGTACGAGCTGGTGCAGAACACGTTGAGCGAGATATGGTGATGAGCTCAGGCCATATGTCACTGTGTTCAGCTCAAAATGCTGGACTGGCAGGTCACTGCTGGGTCTCCAGATGATCTGTTGGTAGCATCGATCTTGTGGTGCAATCAAGATTTGGCGAAACATTTTCACTATATCGCAAGTTAGGACATAAGTAAATTGCTGAAAGTGAAGTACAATATCACAGATATCTGCCTGAAGCTTTGGTCCTGTGAGTAGGTGGTCATTCAGTGAACCTGAAGGAGTGCGATAACTGGCATCAAATACCACTCGGAGCTTTCCATTATCCCTGCGAATGACAGGGTGATGAGGTATGAGGTAGGTGGGAGGACAGCTTGCAGGGGACATATGTCCCAACTCCAAATACTCCTTCATGAACGCTTGGTATTTATCACCAAGCACAGTATCCCTTTGAGTCCTAGATTCCAGGGAGCAGTATTGTCCAAATACTTTCTGAGTGTTGAGTTGGAACAGAGGGGGTGGTGATGATTTGAAGGGATATCTGAGAACAAAACGGCCAGTCTCATCCCGCATGTGGGTTTTCACAAAATGCTCCTCACACTGTTGTTCTTCTGGGGACAGTTGATTACGGGCATTGATGGGTTCTTCCAGTTCCCAAAAGCGTTCAACAAGCTTGCTGACATCAGTGTGAGATAACAATGCAACACTATGTTGATTAGCAGAACCACAAACAAACCTACCAAGGACTGTGAAGCCAAAGACGGTCTCAATGAGCTTAGGACCCTGAGCGTGGACTGTTACAGGTGCACCAGTCACCACGTCTGGATACAGATCCGCTCCAATGAGAAAAGATATTGGACCTGGTGTTGTAAACTCTGGGTCGCTGAGTTTGTAGATTGTGTAGTCAAACCACATGTCTGACTGGAGGTCCTCCTGAGGTAAAGGCGGAGTGATAGCTGGCACTACAACAGCTTCAGTAGTTAAAGAAGATGGAGAAGTTGATAAAGGGTTGTGGAAATGGATATTCACTTGCCCAACAATGCTGGTGAGTGTTGAATCATTGACCCCCGAGATCCTGTGCTTGAAAGGTCTTGTACTTTGGCCCAATTGCCGTGCACATTTCTCTGTAATAAAGGAGTATTGGCTACCAGGGTCAAGTACACCACGGAATTTGTGCAACTTGCCTTTGGGATCAATTAGGTGTGCGACAACAGTACCTAGGAGAACTCCACTGCGTTGGAGAGTGGTGTTTGTTCCAGAGAAACCTGGACCCTTGCTCGAAGGTGAAGAGGAAGTGGAGCCGCCGACTGTGGTACCCTTAGGCTCCTCAGGGGAGTAAGAGGGCAGCCCAAGATGGAGGTCAGTATGATGTTTCTGACCACATTTTCTACAAGAGTATGCAGAAGAACAGACGTTGGTTTTATGAAAGGGATGGAAACAGTTTCTACAACCTGGAAACTGTCTAAGAAGGTCCAAGCGCTGTTGAGGAGTTGATGATTGGAAGGTTGGACAACTAGAGATGGTGTGGGCCTGCTTACAAATGAAACAAGTTTTTGTATTTGAAGATTGTTGATGTTGCAGGGATGCTTGGTGACGTCTAATGTCGTCTTTGGAATGGACCATGAGTGCATGTTGCTGCCTTTTGTTGGTGTAGTGGTTGGGAGACTTGATGGGCTTGGTCTGCAATTGTTCCCAAGATTTGGGTACATCAGAGGCATTTGTAGCAGCCTCTTGAGTGATGCGAAGCACCTGGCACCGGTTTTGCACAAAGGTTTGGAGTGTGGATACCTTTGGGTACTTGGTACCCACAATCTCTCTTTCAAAATCCTCTCGAGTTTGGACGTCAAGAGAGCGCAGCGCAAGTTCACAAAGGAGGTAATCTGCAAAGTCGGGTATTTCCAGATTTTTCAAGGAGTTGATGTTCTCCATTACTCGAGAGATGTACTGCTGAAGAGAGTCGGCAGTGGGTTTCCCCGGAGTTGCCTTAAGCTTCAGAAAAGAGTTGAGATATGTGCATGCAAGCTTGCGTTCATCATCATAAACCCTGCACAAGGCTTCCCAGGCCTGCGTGAAGTTTTCAGCAACTACCTTGATATGCTTGAGAGCATCCAGAGCAGAACCGCCCAGGTAGCTACGCAGATAATGGAAACGCTCAGCATTATTCAAGGAGCTCTCCTGGATGATGAGAGAGGTAAAAAGCTGTTTAAATGAAGGCCACTCCGTCAAATCACCCTGGAAGTTCCTAATGGTGATTCTTGGGAGAATAGTGCGAGAGGGCTGAGTTGCAGAGGATGTGGTAAGGGACGATCGCTCCAAAGCCGTTGATGATGCTGACTCTTGAGCTGCCACAACCTTCTGGTGGAATCCAAGGGCCTCATAATATGACTTCTTGACCTCACCTACAAAAGCCTTCTCATCCAAGGATGGAAAAGACGGAAGGACCTCAGAGGACTCACTCAAATCCGTGGCTGACTCCAAAAGGTCGAGGAATTCCCGGTAGCGTAGCTCTAAGCTAGAAATCATGCCCCGAAAAATAATGCGCTCGCTCATGTCGGTCATTGCAGAGAATCCCTTATTGCGAATATCCTTGATGTCATTTCCAGCATTTTTGAAAAGACGTCTCGCCTTGACCATGGCTCTATTTGCAGTAGATGAACTTGACCCTTCCATTTTGATAGAATGACTATGAATTTAGGAAAATAGAGTTGGTAATTGGAACTACAAGGTTTGTTGAAAATAGAGATGTGTAGATAGATAACAATAATAATATATAAATTGATAAATTCGTTGATAAGTTGGTAATGAGAACAACAAGATTTGTTGAAGATAGAGATATGTATATAGATAACAATAATAAATAAGGGGATAAATTAGTTGATAAAGTTGGTAGGTATATAATGGACTGTATTAAGTATTTGATTTTCTCCAAGGTGCAACCTCAAATCCGGCTCGAAGGACCACAATTTTGTTTTAAAAGGTTGATGATGTTTATGACTAATGGTGTGCAAGAAAAATGCGTGAAGCACTCTAGAAGTACATAAAGTGGGTGTGAGTACCTGTTTTCTTCGAGGAAGATTTCGTAGCTCCTGGCCAGGGCTCCCGCTGATGTCTTGATGTGGTGATGGTGCAGATAATTCCAAAAGGCTGATTAAATGCGCTAATTCCGCGGAGCACGTCAAAGTGAAATTATTACTTGTTTGCGAATTATAATAATACTTGTTTGAGCAAACGGAGGTTTTTTTGTTAACGAAAAATAAGGAACTCGAAAGAGCACGTGGCTGATGGCTGTTGAGCATCCGTTGGAGAGAAAAAGAAAGAGAGCGATCTTAACCAATTTTTCGGCAGGCTGCAGTCAGATCAGTGTAGCCAGATTAAACAGCTGATTGGTCGTGATGGGCTCCATGCTGGGGAAGTATCCACATAATTACGTACATGTTTTAGAGACGCCCCACACATATTCGAGCACACCCCAAACAATCAACCATCATCAACATTAATTTAAAGTACGACAGCCAACAATAAAGATCAACGGGAATAAATTAGTTGTGATATATAATGGCATTAAGACAATGATAACATGATAGTGAGGGTGGCTGATTTTGAAGGCAGGTGCCAGAGAAATGGCTGACGTGCAACTAGTGGTTATAGAAACTACGAAATTGATAACAAAATTTGTTATCAATTTAACTTGAATTTAATTCAAGAAGAGTTGAGTCCAGTTCAGTGAATAAATGGTGAGATCGGGAATAACAAATCACTATATTGGAACGAGGCATCCCTGCACTCGAAACGATGAAAAGGTTTGGAAACAATAACAATAATACTAATGATAAGGCAGTTAACAACTATAGAATCCAAATTGTCGCAAATTTGCTGGAGCTCAAACAATGATGTATACTTGCAGTCCACCCTATAATTATTAAAAACTCTGCAAATTCTTGACACAACGGTTCATTATCTTCTTTGTACAGATCACCCTTCTGTCTAGATCACTAGGTCTAAATGTCTAGATCCTAAATGTTAGATTAATTATTATTATCAATTATCACTAATTATTAACAATTTTATCAAGTACCTAGTGAAAATTATTATAATTTATTGTTAGGTATTAATAATTTGTATTTATTATTAATAATAGTTACTATTAATTATGATTAATTAATACGATATAATTCTGGGGTTTTTAATACTACGTCGGTAATAATTTTTTTTATAAAAGAAGTACCTACCAACAAACATTCGAAATTACCTTCATTTCCGTAGCACGAAACGCACCTCAGAACAACAAACTCGACATAACTTAAGCCATATGATGTTCCAAAGAATTTGTTAGTATGAAAATGGACCTGTATTTCAACAGTTTGATTCACGATCGGGTTGTGAGGCACAATCTTTGAGCCGTCATTGTGAACGAACGGCTGGTCGTACAGAGCTGCGGATGGTCTTAAAAAATTCTACGGAACAAACTCTATCTAAATATGAAATAAAAAACATACCGTTTCATATGAATTTTTCGAGATATGAGATTTTCAAATTTTCAAAATTCGTTTTGAACCCCTTCCCCTTGACCTAGGGTTATGAAAAGTTTCGAGGACCATTGTGGGGTTGGTCGAAACCCATAAAAAAAATTTCGTAATTTTAACTCAACGCTAACTGGGCAAAGTGGCGCGGACGGCGTACGGCGTACGGCGTACGGCGGACGGACGGATTTATGAACCATTGGAATCGCCCAAAGAAAAAATTTTTTTAACCCCCCCTCAAAATTTGTTGGTTTACGTTTCAAGATACGTAGATTCAGAAAATCGAATAAAAAAAAATCCGTCCGTCCGCCGTACGCCGTACGCCGTACGCCGTACGCCGTCCGCGCCACTTTGCCCAGTTAGCGTTGAGTTAAAATTACGAAATTTTTTTTATGGGTTTCGACCAACCCCACAATGGTCCTCGAAACTTTTCATAACCCTAGGTCAAGGGGAAGGGGTTCAAAACGAATTTTGAAAATTTGAAAATCTCATATCTCGAAAAATTCATATAGAACGGTATGTTTTTTATTTCATATTTAGATAGAGTTTGTTCCGTAGAATTTTTTAAGACCATCCGCAGCTTTGTACGACCAGCCGTTCGTTCACAATGAGGGCTCAAAGATTGTGCCTCACAACACGATCGTGTATCTAACTGTTGAAATACAGATCCATTTTCATACTAACAAGCTCTTTGGAACATCATATGGCTTAAGTGATGTCGATTTTGTTGTTCTGAGGTGCGTTTCGTGCTACGGAAATGAAGGTAATTTCGAATGTTTGTTGGTAGGTACTTCTTTTATAGAAAAATTATTACCGACGTAGTATTAAAAACCCCAGAATTATATCGTATAAATTAATCATAATTAATAATAATTATTATTAATAATAAATACGAATTATTAATACCTAACAATAAATTATAATAATTTTCACTAGGTACTTGATAAAATTGTTAATAATTAGTGATAATTATAATTAATCTAACATTTAGGATCTAGACATTTAGACCTAGTGATCTAGACAGAAGGGTGATCTGTACAAAGAAGATAATGAACCGTTGTGTCAAGAATTTGCAGAGTTTTTTTTATTCGATTTTCTGAATCTACGTATCTTGAAACGTAAACCAAAAAATTTTGAGGGGGGGTTAAAAAAATTTTTTCTTTGGGCGATTCCAATGGTTCATTATCGAAGATAATAAACCAAAAGAAGCTATTCTGCCCCGTTAAGGTAGAACGCTTCAACTCAAAATTCAAAACATTGCAGAAGTTCGCCTCAAAGTTCATAAAAACTCCATTTTTCGGTGTGATATCGATATTACTTCAATAAATTCAACGGTAAAAAAAAACTTGCAAATTAATCGATTTATAATCGATTAATTGCAGTTAATTTCCAGCTTCCGGTTTGGGATTGTTTGTTTAGGTAAAATGCCTCAACATGCTCGTGAGACCGTCAGCACAACACATATTTATTTATATAACATATTTATTTTTAATTATTAGTGAAAATCTTAGAGTGATATAATATATCATAAATATAATATTATTATAAACCAAGAAATATTTCATGTCGACGTAATTCTAATGTTCGTTATTAGTTTGGCTCAAAACTCATTGTTCATTGACGGTTGTCCAAGCCTTATGTGTAAGATGAAGAATTAAATTGATTGATTTATTGTGACTCAAGAATGCTCATTGACAATAACCTCTTAGAAACCGGAACATTTATACGATTTAGCGTTTATGACTTCATGCTGATACTGTAACCGCAATAACGCCAACTCTGGTTGAAAAGGTTTCCGATTTCCTATTCATAGATTTGCTGTTAATATTATCTACTATTAACTAGGTGTTCGGCCCTTGTGAGGCCTCAGTTTCCTTCCTCCATGCGCTTGGCTCTCCCTTATTCCATGACCCAGTTAGTTCCGTAGCCCACTAGCGCCCCGACCATTCACTATACTATACATTACCACCGAATAACAACACTAATACTATTCACCCGACACATAATATTTCCAGATTATTATTTACCGAATTATAAATGCCAGTTGGGGTAACATGCTGAGAAAACGGGCAATGAAGTACCTACATATAAATTACATTGCAAAACTGCGTCGTGTGACGCCATTTTGGTTTCCCCCCCGAACGACCATTCAGTCTAATTGCCCTCAGCCGTATTGTATTCGCTCCCCGTTTTCTTTATCTTTGTTTCACTTTTACCTAATAAAGTACCGATTTTACCGACATCCGCCTGTGTATTCAGTTCGCCTAGTAATGCTCAACATGGTGCCGAAACTCGTTTGACCGGTAATCGCGCGTTTATTCCGGTTTTTAATTTCGTTCGGTATTTCGTTTGTCAGTGTTCCTCTCCGCGATTGCCAATATGGCCGAACAACCACCGGTTTCCCTAATTCCCGACACCGGAGTGTCCCGCAACGAGGACCAGCTGATCAACCTCAAATTATGTCTGGAGGTAAGTACCGACGCCTTCGATGACAATGCACGATGGTTGATTGATCATTTGGGGGCGGATAAAATACCGAAATCTGCTCACTCCGCACTCGAATCGATAAATATGATCACTAATACTATTCACCCGACACATAATATTTCCAGATTATTATTTACCGAATTATAAATGCCAGTTGGGGTAACATGCTGAGAAAACGGGCAATGAAGTACCTACATATAAATTACATTGCAAAACTGCGTCGTGTGACGCCATTTTGGTTTCCCCCCCGAACGACCATTCAGTCTAATTGCCCTCAGCCGTATTGTATTCGCTCCCCGTTTTCTTTATCTTTGTTTCACTTTTACCTAATAAAGTACCGATTTTACCGACATCCGCCTGTGTATTCAGTTCGCCTAGTAATGCTCAACACTAGGTATAGACGATTCTAAATCGTAATGGTAATTCACTCAGCACCTACTTGAGTGGTTTTCAAAAGGGGTCGACTAAAGCCGGGACGGGGTTTTTAAAAAAATGATAGGGTAGCTTTGGTATCACTACTATAAACCAGTCTAGGTATATGAAAAGATAACTACCACCTTCGCCTTAGCAGAAATGAGGGAGGGGACTCGTCTGAAATTATTATCACTTTCAAACACGCTAATATCTGCATGCTTCCAGGAACGCCTCCCGCTCTCTATAATGCTTATCAGTTTTTACAGTCCTTTCCACCCAACTTTGAACCATTTCCATCATTTTTTCAAACGCGCTCGCAATAAAGTCCGATTAAAGAACGAGTTTATTGAATCGATACTCATGAGACTTCCTCGGCTTATGAATGATTTCCAACAATTCTACCGGGGCCTACATCAAATAGGTACTGATTCCATACCCACCCCTCTGCGTGACCAGGGATGATTGAATGTTTCAAAAATGTATGGTTAGTTAATGGGAGATTTTCATGGAAGATTGTTATATTTTACTTCCCTGAATATTGCATTTCAATGTGGATATTGAATAATGTTGAATAATTATTATTCAATAAATCCCTATCATAGGATGATGTATTTCCGATGATCCACTTGCAGAAAATCTATAAGTCTATAAAATCTATAAAATCTATAAAAATCTATAAAATCTATCATTTTTTTAGCGATAGCTGACTCAAAGTTTCATCACGGTCCATATGTTGTCTCTTTTCGCGATACCCGATCCGAAATTCCATCACGGTCCATTTGTTGTTAACTTTTACTGTACGATGTATGTTCAGTTTATTTATTGAATCATTTTTGTCTCTCTTTTCAATAAATAATTATTATTCAAAATTAAAATGGATGAAATTGATGATTCGCGCTCATACCTATTGATGATTTTCTCAACGTTCTATTTGGACCTTATGAACGAATGGCTGACCATAAATCCCTCCGAATGGTCGTAAAAAATTAATTGAACTAAACTCTATCCACATTTGATCAGAAACCTCCCCTATTCTAGTTGAAATTTTCGAATTTTTCTAACTGTTCCCTTCCCATTGGCCTAAAGTTATGGAAAGTTTCCAGGGTCATCCTAAGGCTGATCCGAGCTAACGACTCGAATTTAAAATTTTGACGACAACTGGGGAAGGAGGACATGGGACGGAGGCGGACATCCGAACTTCTTATTCGATTTTCTGAATATTTGTATCTTGAAACGTAGACCCACAAATTGTTAGGGGAAGGGGTAAACATTTTTCTTCCTAGTCAATCCCAATAATTTATTAGACCAAAATATATTTTCGGGACAGCATAAGATTTCTTGTGAACGTTTCCCATTTGATATTAATATATTTAATATCAAAAAGGAAAAGTTCACAAAACATTTTATGCTGTCAGGAATTTTCATCCAGGAATCATCCAAAATAATGGCCAACCATACGATCTAAAACGCACATGGCCCATCACAAACCCACTTCCACGTACTTCCTCAGGTTTCGGCTAAATATCCTACTCGTATAACAAAAAATATTATTTTCATCAACGAACCGTAAACACGTTCTGGTAAAGTAGGGAATTGACTAGCCCTGATTCCATTATGCGCTAATTACAGTGTAATTCCTCAGTCGGAGGCAGAATAACGAGGAACCTTCCCATTATGACTAATTCAGAAATCTACCGTTCGATTTATCAGCGTGAGGTCCTCGTGGCGTGGATTAGCATGTTTTTATAACATGTGATCAACGGGGGTAATTACCAAATACGGCTAACCCACAAACATCGACAACCCGTTAATTATATAATATAGCGATGCACGGGTCCACATGCATTATCGCTCCCTCACCTGATGTGACTTAATGATAATGATAATATTTATTGGGACCAAAATACCTAGAACATAAATATAAATAATCCAAATGTCTTCCTCCCAATCACTCCTGCATGGTGTCAAGAGGCTGTGTATCTCATTTCAGCGCCCTAGGGCGAACAAGAGAGAATTCAGCTGTATCGCCACTACGGAAAGCCTCGGTCACGATGTAGGAAGCGGGTGTGTAAAAACTAATAACGACAGAAACCAACCCTGCAACTTGCTGATCACAATGGAGAAATCCCTATCAAAATCGGTTCAGTGGTTGGGCGATCTGTAGAGTACAAAAACACAAACTTGGTTTGTCAGTTTAGTCATTCCTAATGACCATTATGTATTAATTATCCCGCTTCCCCCGGATTTAGCCCCACTGTCTTGACACTCGAAACAGGTTGTCACTAATATACTAATTATCATTCACAGGCATAACGAATAAAATATAAATAGGAACTAGAAAATAGGAACCTTTGATGCATAGGTAAGTGTGTGTTAACAATCGAGCAATGTAGTTACAATCTTCAATTTTCCTTCAATCTCCTAAACAAACTTAGGAAATGCCGATTGATAGCTCCCCACCTCCTCCATCATTCAAAACACTTTAGAGATCATTTTAGATGTTGTGTTGCTCCAATTCCAATGATTCTGGCACGAACATTATTCAATATTTGTCCAATTGAAAGGTAGACCGTTTTACCTATAAACAATGTATGTACCTACTTGAAAAGGTGTGAGAAAAGGGCAGAATTTTCGCAAAATAACAGTGGATGTGGATGACACAACTTCGGATGAAACGTGACGAATACATCAATGGTAGTTGTACTTGAATGTTTTGGTCAAACCCTAAAAATCGTAATATGAATGAATGAATTAATTAATGAAAAACATGTTTTTTTATAATTTGGTATGGGTCAATAAGATAATTTTTCTTAGTATAAACATGATATGCTATGGGCCCTCAAGGCCCGTCATCAGAAGTTCCGTTGTGTATAATTTACATAAATATATATCTGAGGAAGGCACATGGAGGTATTACATTGAGAGCTAATGGTACTATTATTAGCTTATTCATAGCGATAATTTCATTTCTTCATTTTTTTCCGTCTATTGATGTTATTACAATAATAAATATTATACAAATTTACAATTTACAATTTGTAGTATATTGCTGGATAAGTTAGTAGGTAACAGTTCAATATTTTATTTATTTTCCCCCTTAATTATAATTGAATTCTGAAACCAGGAATTCATAATATGATGTGTAGACTTTAAAAAAAGATTTTATAAAAATACATATATTTTATGTATTTTGGAGTGATGAAGACCAGCCTCCGGCATTTTTATGCAATAATATGATTACGATAGATATTTATGATACGAATATAAATATTTATATCCAATTAGTTTGTGTAATGCCTTACATTGATTGGATCGCGCAAACAATTAATATTATCATAAAAAACTCTGCAAATTCTTGACACAACGGTTCATTATCTTCTTTGTACAGATCACCCTTCTGTCTAGATCACTAGGTCTGAATGTCTATATCCTAAATGTTAGATTAATTATTATTATCAATTATCACTAATTATTAACAATTTTATCAAGTACCTAGTGAAAATTATTATAATTTATTGTTAGGTATTAATAATTCGTATTTATTATTAATAATAATAATTATTAATTATGATCAATTAATACGATATAATTCTGGGGTTTTTAATACTACGTCGGTAATAATTTTTCTATAAAAGAAGTACCTACCAACAAACATTCGAAATTACCTTCATTTCCGTAGCACGAAACGCACCTCAGAACAACAAACTCGACATCACTTAAGCCATATGATGTTCCAAAGAGCTTGTTAGTATGAAAATGGACCTGTATTTCAACAGTTTGAGTCACGATCGTGTTGTGAGGCATAATCTTTGAGCCGTCATTGTGAACGAACGGCTGGTCCTACAAAGCTGCGGATGGTCTTAAAAAATTCTACGGAACAAACTCTATCTAAATATGAAATAAAAAACATACCGTTCTATATGAATTTTTCGAGATATGAGATTTTCAAATTTTCAAAATTTGTTTTGAACCCCTTCCCCTTGACCTAGGGTTCTGAAAAGTTTCGAGGACCATTGTGGGGTTGGTCGAAACCCATAAAAAAAATTTCGTAATTTTAACTCAACGCTAACTGGGCAAAGTGGCGCGGACGGCGTACGGCGGACGGACGGATTTTTTTTTATTCGATTTTCTGAATCTACGTATTTTGAAACGTAAACCAACAAATTTTGAGGGGGGGTTAAAAAAATTTTTTCTTTGGGCGATTCCAATGGTTCATTATCGAAGATAATAAACCAAAATAATCATTATTATTGTTCATCAAAGCCGGTCAGTATTGACGTTAGTTGGGTGGATTAGGGTATTATTTGATGGGGATGGGTGATGAACAAATACTTTGAAAAGCAGGAAGGGTATAGATCGCCAATTCGATCACCCGGCTGATCGGTCCTTGACGTCACATCATAGAATTCGGATATCACAACATGATTCCAACTAAGATTCAATTTTATTATTCACTGATTAATTAATTTACTGATTCAATTTCAAGATGAGGTAATAATTTATTAGAGGTACCAAGTTGAACGGCAGTTTATTGAATTTAGGTCATCTACGCCCTAAATAGATTAAATATTTCGAACAAGGTGTTTTGCAAGTCTGATCCAGCTCAAATAAATCACCCTCAAATGTCGTGAATGTGATATCTCGGGATCAAAGTTTAAAATCTGACTGCGGGGGAGGGGAAACGGGAAAATTCTTGAAACAGCATATCGTAATTCGGTCGAATTTAAGTGATATAAAGAGCGAGCACGCAACAATCTCTAATGAGAGCGCGAACCTTGTTGGTCCGTGGATTACGTGAAAATTGCGTTCCTTGACCTCAATTATATTCCGCCGTGAAACATGCAGACCTTCCCAATTAATGACCATAGTTGTTCGATTAAGAAATCTTAAAGACCCCGTAGAATTTTCACTTAGGAACTGTTATTCAAACGAAGATAATTACAAACATTAGCCAGTCTGAAATGTATGTTGATTATGCCGTCATGCGCCTCAAGGAGAGGGGATGATTGGATAATTCCATTTTCAGCTTTAATTTGTCCAAAATGAGCCGATACTTCTCGTAAATTGAGCCGGCTAAGTCGACGGCTGCATCAATCAAGGCTTTTAGGGGTGCCCTGAAGACAAAACGACGTCCCTTGTGTTTGGGATTTTGAAGGGCAAGGGACTAATCAGAACTGAGAGGGAAAATAACAAAAACGTACTAGTTATGGATTTCCAACTACATGTTACCTACACGGATAAGCTCTGGGAGTTTGAGATGGATTGTGAGGTATGTATCTACCGCGATTCTCCCCTATTTGCATTTGTGATTCTCTTTTCATGTAATTCACTATTGGAGCACTCCGCTTAAGTACAGAATGAGAAATAATACAATTCAACAGTTAATATTGTTGATTATCAAATTGTAGAATCCATTTTGCATCTCAGAGGGTCCTGAGAATGTATTATGTAAACCCCAAGAGAGTTTTCCTAATTTCAATTCGCCATTGGTGTGCATGAGGAAAGCAAAATAGCGAAATGGGGTAACGCAGTTTCACCAATTCAGCAGACAGAAGGAGGAAATTAATGGTCACCGCAAGCTCCTTATAACCCACCACATCTGTTCAATTTTACCCTCTTAGGGTCAAATATCAATGAGCAAGGAAACAAGGTGGTTAGGGGATCTTAAGCCTTTGCCACAGTATGAGTTTTTGGTAGACGGTAGATTGCAGAGCAAGCCGTTAGTTTATATGAGAGGGGGCACGATGGTTTGTAATGATGATAAACCTCTTCAAACGTCTTGGAGTGCAATCAAACTCCTTAATCAATACAGCCCCTGTTGGGGTGGTCTTAGCTATGAGGCAGTTTTCGGGATAGAGGATTTCTTGTCGTGATGACGCAACTCTGATTGAGTGAACATATTGGAACGTAACAGAGAGTGTTATATACCTCTTCGTTCCAACTTTCAGGTTCTATGATGGAACTTTGACAGTTTTTTCCCTTGAACATGTTTGCTTCAGAAACACCTGAAAGAGTTCTCACGTTATAAATTAAAGCAGGAGTAAATTAAATTTTGCGTTGCACGAAACTTAAACTCACTATTTTGGTTTTTAAAGAGAAATATTATTAAACCCGTTCTGTGAAACATTTAGTTTGTCCTCATATTACCGTTTCCACTCTACTACCCACTCCCACACTCTATTGCCGCCTGAACAAGTTCAATACGAACTAATCAGCCGAGAGAAAACTCTCATCAAGTTCTCCGGTTCCTACTAGTGCAAATCCACAAATCCCTTAACGTTCTGGGAGAATCTCGTAGAATCTCAACAGGACCGGTCTTTCATTTCGCCACTTCATTTCACCGATTCAACGATCCGCAATGATTTTTCCATCCATTCAACAGCTACCTACCCATTCAATTTCATATTCGTGTCTGACGCTCCCAACTCGGGTCCGTGTCTGACTGTATGTAAGTGGTCGAATTCGTATCCCAGTAACAACTCAGAAACTATTCAACTGATTTCAGTGAAATTCTAAAAGCTCATGCGGGGTAATCATAAACCCTTGACGCTCATATTGTCACGGTTGTTGCAGAGTTGGGTATATTGTTCGACATAGACATAATATAGACATAATTATCGGTCAGTGTTTATACTGTGGAAAATCTGAAAACGAGGCTCAAAAAATAATATGTATGCATTAGAGTGAATTCAACTCTCTTGGGTCAATGGCAGATTTATCAGGTTATACAACTCCTGATTACCTATACTTATACATGATTATTATATATATATATATAAGTATAGGTAAGTATAGTATAAGTATAGGTAATCAGGAGTTGTATAACCTGATAAATCTGCCATTGACCCAAGAGAGTTGTATTCACTCTAATGCATACATATTATTTTTTGAGGCTCGTTTTCAGATTTTCCACAGTATAAACACTGACCGATAATTACACCGTTTGATTAACGGTGTTGACTGTTTTTTACCGGCTCTAATTTTGTTTCTTGGTAGGTTTCATTTGTCATTTTCTTATCGACTCGCAATGAATTCGAACGATAAAATCATTGCTAGCTGCCTGACACAGTGACATGGGAATAATTCAAGTTAACGACTCGTCCTTTCCGATAGCTTTGTGGTCCCAGTGGTAGACTTGGCTTTGAATAGCTAGACGATGAATGCAATCAACCAGCGCCCGTAATATAACCCTCCATTAAACTCTTCGAAGACAGATTTCCGTGTTTTTCTTCGTAGTTGTTATGGCAACATAAATTAGTGATTTCACCGTTGTACGTTCAACGGTTTCTCCTCGTCCCACATTTGAGCGGGCAAACTTAAATGAACCACTGACAACTTTATCGCAGATGAAATCATGAAATAGTACCTATCGTGCTATTGGGCTTCCATACAACGATCTTTGACAACACTGGAGCACCCAATCAGATACAAGCTCATCAAAGAACCTCCTCCTAGCTCTATAAATTCGGCGGCAGTTGCAAGTTTTTCATAATCAATCTGGTGAGTTTTGGATAAAAATAGGGAAAATTGGGTTCGTTGACATTGTAAGGACTCCCTCACACTAGATTTATTCATGCTGTGTACTTGTACTACTGGATGGTAATGCCTGTGAGACCCCGAAGCACAATGTCTATATTTCTAGAGTGTCCTGTTGATTTCTGTTCAACTGTAACACCCCAGTGGTGTTGATGGTGAAAAGTTGAGGCTCATGAAGTGTTGTTGAACACAGAAAATAGTCGTGAAATCCGTAATTTGAAGTCTCCCGAATTATTTCCGTACTACACAGTGATTATTATGAACAAAAATAACTGAATACGAATAAATTAAATGACTTATAGAGCGGATCAATTTGAAAAAATGCGTTGGAAAGCTGCCGCTGGTTTTAATTTGAGAATAAGGACAGTGCGTGATTTGGATGATGAATCCGTTGAAACACAGACACAACGTTTGCAGTACGAATCTTAAAGAAAGAAAAACCGGTCTGAGTGGGGCATTTTCTCAAGGCATATCCTCTTCCCAGAAGAAGCTCGTCCGGAATAGATAGCCAAGTTGAAAAGCAATCGAACGACAACGGCTGCTTCAAGGGGTAGAAGGAAGTACATCTTCAGAAACCTCGCCATGTCCCTCGATTATATAAGGAACAGCAAGTAAAGTGGAAGCGAGGAGCCCTCCCCCTAAACGTCATATCATCCGGGTAAACGGCAACAATCTTTCACGGCACGTTTCAGCAATCTTCCCTCAATGACCTTTTTATGTGGGTTTTACTTACGGTTGAGTTGGATTTTTATTTTTAACATAGAACCTCTGTGGCGCGTCTCGTCAAATATTTGCCTGCTTAAGTGGCCATTTCCTTCTGAGCGTAAATAAATTTCCTCTTCACCAACAGCCGTTGTTTTAAAATCCATTTGCGGGATGAAGTAGATTCAACATAAACTAGATTACAAGATTACTCTTACGGTTCATTGAGGCTTGTTTTTCACTTGAGCTGGCGAATTAACAGTAACCACCGTTGGCAATGACCAGAGATGACCATCGGTAGGGTGCGAGGGAACATGGTGGAACTCATTTATTTTTTTATTTATTTCTTTATCACGGGCAAGCCCAATTACATTAATGGTCAGTGATACAGACAGATTATAATTGTTACAAAACTGAAATATAATTATGGAAAAGGAAGACAATGATAAAAACTTTACAATTTAGGCATGATATGAAACATGGGCTCATTTACTATAGGACGGCACTAGGGGTATTGCAAACTAGAGCCTTCAACTTCGGGAGGGATTCATTAAAAAAGTCAAAATCGGGATTCAAATTCAAAAAGAGATTTGCAGTTCTTGGGATACGACGAAGGAGGCGGTTGAGCTGGTAATTTGTCGGCGAGAAAGGAACACCAAACAGCGGCGAAGAACGTGCAGACAACGTTTCGTATTTAGGCCGCGTATATTATGGTAGTAAGAGGAGAGAGTAATGGGCTTGGTTACAAGTTTTTTGAGTAGCGATTAGAAGGTCTGGAAGTTGCAGAAGAGACAATACGAGGCACGCCATTGGCGTATCTGATAGTAAGGTCCTGCTCCCCATTGTCCAACCTACACTTCAACTCAGCTCTCAGTGCATTCAAAAATTGACGATGCCTGAGGGTTTTGTACTGCTGATACTTGACACTATAAAATCACCGTTGTGAAATCAAAATAACCGATGATAATTAATGATATTGAGACCTTCGTTTGCATGAGTATTTTACCATACAATCGTAAATCTGTAGGCCTGTTCGGCCATCACGGCCAAACGGCTGAATAGGTTTTGAATGTGGCGTTGGCGAAGCTCCTGGTCAGGAAATGAGATATGTATACAAGGATTTTCGGATCCTCTTTTATTAGTCAAAAGAACAGTTGTATTATGCAATGTATCTAGGAACATGACATTTTTGTTGTCGATTCAATTTCCGAATTTCCTGATTTTGACATGATTCTCATGGTAAGAAGTTATTGTTGAATCACTTGGAGTTGGAAATGTCATTCTCGAGTGAAAAACTCTGCAAATTCTTGACAAAATGGTTTATTATCTTCTTTGTGCAGATCACTTTCTTTTCCAAATTTAATTTATTTAAAGAAACAGGTATTTCAAATCTTAAAAATCTTTAAATCTTTAAAATTTCAAAACTCTAGCTCACTAGGATGTTGAATAACAACTTTGTTCAAACTTAGACTAAAATTTCAAGATTCGTTTTGAACCCATTCCCCTTACTTATGGTTATGAAAAGTTTCAAGGGTCGTCGTGGGTGTGGTCCGAACCTTTAGATTAGCAGGGAAAGAAATGTTGGATTTTGGGTTGAAATTATGGGGGCACCAGAATTTGCAGTTTGGATGTTACTCAGACTTACTTAACAACTTGAAAATACTCGTATTGGTGGGACGAAAGAAACGCGGTGAATCTGTAAGTCTTTCAAACTAGTGAGACTTCAAAAATACTTGGAGGATGTTACACCCGATAATACTCGAGAATGGTCGAGAATCTCCAGAAAAGAAGTTGGAATTCATTCTGCATAATGTATATTGTATTATATAGACACTCTCTCGACACTCACTTGGAAAACTCATTCACTTTTACTATAGTTACCACTCCAACCCTGTCATGCGTCCACTACAACTAGCTTTCACAACCGAAGTGGCAAAAGTGCGTTTTGTTGGCCGGAGGGATTTTCCACCTTCTCGGAAAGTTGTGAATGTTATTAGAAACTTTATTTGTGCAAGTTTCATTATCTTCTCTCCGCTTTCCCTTTATTACTTATAGAGAATGAAGTTGTCGGCGTTCTATCCCCGGGGCGCTCTAATCCGGGAGGGTTGGTTGTGTTGTTTCGTCTTCACGGGTGTCTGATTTCAGGCGCTATCATGATCGGTTTGGTAGGGTAACGCTTGTAAAACAACATTTTGAATAGTTTCTCAACTAGATGATTATGTGTAACGGTACACTTAACACGGGTTGCGGAACGCGAAGAGGAGGCAACCAACGTCCTTTGTCAGTAATAACACTGTGCACTCCTTGTAATTTTTCACTATCATGAACTGATGATCAGATAATATCCCAAAATCTTATTTTTACTATATCGAGACCTGTGTTCAATTCCATTTTCCAGTCGAAAGTGGGTTTAATTGAATGGCAGACACGCCACACTTGAATGGACAACCCCTCAGCTGTATGAATCGATATCCACAACAATAAATACAGCGCGATACAGTATTGGAATGATAATATTCGACAGAAAAAACTCAAACTCTAATTCAGATAGCAACGTCAGAAGTTCGCCAAAATTGAAGCTTTCCAGTAGATAATAAAATGAATATTAGCGGAATTGAATGTGTATAAAAATCTCAATAATTTTAGCACTCTCCAATCATTTACTACCTGGGTCAGATTGAATAATTATCCAAGTGGTGATACGGGAGTTCCAAACCCATTATTTGTCAAAGAACTAATAAATTAATTTTAGAAAAAATGGTAATTTTTACTTTGTGTAAAGCATTAATTACCATATTTTCGAGATAAGGTTTAAATACATATTCTGAGATAACACATAATTAGAAGCTTCTCTCCAGTTCGCTGAAGTCCCACTTCTATGTAGCGTTCTAATCCTCGTATTTTCATCAGTTCTGTGCTTCCTAAAACTGACCACTTAGGTTGGAAAATTTAGTTCTTCTTTCTCTTTGTGTTCCATAAAATACAAATTCAATAATTTTAATATTCAGTTGTGTCGCTAGTTTATAATATTGCTCTGAACTGAATTATAATTAGTACCATAACTACACGAAATAAAAGGAGTGATGTTCAAATATTTATTGTTCACATAGTATGTGAGCAGATGGTACATAATTTCCGGATGATCGCGCGAGGAGTGGGGATTCGGTAAATAGTGAATTTATTTATATAAATGATGAATGCAACATATATATATATTGAAAATAAGCCATTTAAGCCATTTGTATCAATACAATTCTGGGGTTTTTACTTGTGCACTCGTACGTAGACAATAATTTTCAACTGCAAATACCCAATAGGTAATAAATACTAAAAATTACCTTCTGTCTGTTGACACGAAAAGTAGCTCAGAACAGGAACTCACCACCAATAAAACCTTGTGTTATTTGAATTAGCTATTTCCCAGTATTAACATCGGTCTGTAGTTCAATCATTTGATCCACATTCACGTTGCCGACTTTTTATCGGTTCTACATTTGAGCACCCATTGCGAACAAACGGCTGGTATAAAGCTCCGGATGGTCCGAAAAAAAATTCTCTGAACAGAACTCTATTCGTGTTTGTAATAAACCAAAAGGTTCTAGTATGAACAACATACTTGATTCTGCTTCGGATGTTCTCAGATGTTTGTGACAGCGAGATAGTTGAAACATGGGCTATGATAGTTGTGCCAATTTAGGACCAAGTACTTACTAAATGTAGTAAGTACTTGGTCCTAAATTGGCACAACTATCATAGCCCATACATGACATGTATGTTATCTTAGGAGCAATTGAAAAGCAAATTAATCGAGCGATACAGGTGCTTACTGCTCAGCATCCACTTTGAGATAGAATGGGAGCTACATGTGTTACTCAACAACTATTGCTTAAAGTTATGAAACTCACAAGAATACCTTATAGGTACATACCCAGTGATCGACAGACCAATGATCTTGGTATAGGTATAAAAGATAACGGTTCTAGACTTACGTCCGGCTAGTTTAGAACGACGGCTGTAATGTGCTATTGACATTTGCAAATCACCTCAGATGAACGTGTTGGCATAATTACGCATGTAGTAACTTCAACTTAAACGGAGGAGTTGAATCGAAGACGGCGAATGACACTCATTTCCTCCGGGGTTCACCACCACCCCAACGATGGGAATTTTAAGTCACCGTCATTTTTCAGTCAGTTCCATTCAGGGGCAGCACTCAGTCTTTTTTCAGCGTCGAGGGGATTTTTTCGACGGGGGAGATTGAGCCATTTTTCAGATGAAGGTCGAGGGGTGGGGGTAAAGCGTATAAACCACGGGCCTAGATCGAGGATCACCATTGAAAGGGACGAATAATGAGGATTGTTTGGTTTATCAGGAAAGAAATCTTGCGAAGACTCTGGAGAGAATGGGTGACAAATGCAGGGTACCGGGCGCACGTATCCACTCAGTCTTGCTTTTCAGCCAGACGAAGATCTTACGATGCCACCCGGAGGAGGAAACACAAGCAATACCTTTTTTATCAGGCTGCTATGCATAGAAGTGAAGTCACAACCTGAAGGTTTAAACCAAAGCCAATCATGCTTATGGCCAAGTGTGTTTCCCAATAAATATTATTACTAATTATAATTAGTAAAGGCATCCCAATAAGGTCCGTATAATTCTTTTGTATAGTCAAATAAAAATCTATTCAAATTTTTTTCTCGAAAAAAATGTATACCAGAATTATTCTTCAAACATTTCAACCTCCATATTGCACCCCATCTCATTGACCTAGTAATGTACTCAATCTCGTCCTCAATTCAAGGTCAATAGTGTAGGGTGAAAAATAGAGGTATCAAAACTTCAAGAAGAATTGTATAGTATTTCAGCTGCCGATTTGAATAGATTTTGATTTACTCGGGGTAATTTCATTACCTTCCGGAGTGTTGCTGGACTACTCGTTCGTTTACAGTGAGTGCTCTAAGACAGAGTGTCTTTAACATGATATTAAATAAATGTATTTTCTCCGTTATCGAATATAACCAGTGAAGTTATTGGCGCCAATCATAGAAATACAGATATTTTCAAATACTTTATTACAACTGGTAGGTATTGTCCAAATACCTATTCTCCTGTAATTCATCAAGGTTTCTTGGATTCAGGTTGAGGAGTAACAGGTGGAGTTTACATCCATACAAAGTTCGATGTGTTCTTCTACATACATCCCATAACTTCCGTACCAAACTCTCGCGACCAGTGCATATTCTCCTTCATTTATGCATTATTCGTCCCTCTACCGCAGTCCTTCGAAGTATGAAATCCTCCAAAAACCTTACAACGGGTTGTTTTGATCCGAAAAAAATTACCGGCGGGAAACAGAGCAAAAGTGGGAGAGCAAAGGACACAAACGTTTTTCCTTTCGTGCTGCGAGGAAGAAAGAGAGAAAAAAAACTTGGGGACAGGTTTTCCAGGATGGGACAGGGAGCACAGGCCGTGTATCCCCGTCTCGCATTTCCGCGTCGAAGAATTCCCTTATCGCAACTCTAAAAAGAAATTCTCCGACCCACTCGTCCCTGATGAATTCAATCTGATTCCTCACCCGCTTTCCTGTCCCGTAAACTTTGGTAAGTTGAGACGGCGCTGGGCTACCGAACTTCGGTGCCGGCTCCCAGTTTTCACACCTCCCGCAGAGTTTTTCCCTAACTTTTTTCATACCCACTTAATAAACCGATAGAAAGGGAAAATGCCTGTTCGACATTCGGTGGGAAAGCCCAGCGGAACGAAGTGTACCGAAAAACTTTTTTCTTTGGACGTCACCAAGGTAAATATTCACCTTTCGTTCCGAACAATTTTCAATCTTCGACCGATCCAGAGGTGAATTTTGAGGCTGCCACCTCAAACTCTGGGTGCTTATTATAATAGTAGACCAAAACTTCTGCCTAGTTGCCCACTATAATAGTGGACAACTAGGCAGAAGTTTTGGTCTACTATTTTCACAAATCGACCATTGCAATCGAACAAGAACACAAAAACTTCAAACCCACTCAAAATTCAAATACACGTAGAACTCAAGTATCGAATATCAACGTACGCCCGTCCACGCGACTTCACCCATTCAAAATAAACTGAGAAGTATTAAATTCAACATGAATATTTGCAGTTATATATTTATCGATATAAATTATCACCGATGTGGGTAGGCATTGATAATAGTAACCCTTGATTAGTGCAGATCTGCCCAGAATTTAGTTGCGAAATAGACGCAACCGATAGGTACTAGTGGTATGTGTACGAATTGATTCCTACCCAATTCCAGGTTGATTTGAAATATTGTTATAGCCCTGTTTCTACTCCTGTTTCTATCCATGATGTTATTTTGAAAATAATTTTTTTTAAAATGAAAATTGGCGCTAAGATACGATTCTCATGGAAATAAAAGTGGCAGCGCCCTGGTGAACTGAAACAGAACTACCATGTCAGTTGTCACGGGGCCGCGAGGGAAATATCCCATACTTAATTATGCGGTTCTCTCTTTCCAGGTTTTTGACGTTCGTGTGCCTAAATGGCTAAGAATAACTAAGGTGTATTATTGATGGGTGTATTGATTTAAAAATGAGTGACTGCAACAATTGAATGATATTTGAACTTGCAATATTATCTATATAACTGAATTTTCAACTCTAAACACGACGGTGAAGTTAGGATTGCGATATCTCATTCCGTCATCGGATTAGAGCAGACTTAACAATGTTAAGTCATGCCATGAAGACAACCTCGTTTCAAACCTTCGAAATGAGGTGTCACTTGTCAGAATGTTTCATTTTGGGAATTTATGAGGACTTTTTCCCGTCTAAAACTCCCAACCCCCCCCCCCCCCATCCCCCTTAGAGTGGCCCGATTCTGCCCATCTACAAACTCAGCCTTTTGATGGCCAAGACAGATTTTTGTGCAAATTTGAACTTTTTATCTCAATTCTATCGAGAGTTATCGACTGGAATGAGACATACATAAATATATAAAGTAGTTTGTGGGTGAAGATTGACCAACACTAGTCGTTGTTATCATTTGTTTATGTTGTTGGGATGGATATTATATAGTTACAACATCCATCTCTTGCATTCCTTGTCAAAACGTTACTGTGCCTTACGCGACCAAATGTGTACCATTCGGATAATTATCATGTAAGTTCATACTGTTATTCCTTTCATAACTAGTTTGTAAGTCACCATTTATACCTTAACCATAACAACTCTCCCATATTTCTGTTTTGTAGGATGCATGATTAGAATCTTGATCCAAGATTGAAACGTCGCAATAAACAAAAACAACGACTACTGTTGGTCAATCTTCACCCGCAAACTACTCTACTGTTTCCTGGTCAAAAAAAAACCCCCGCCTCTATTAACATAATTTTTATATTTTATATAAAAACTGTTTTTGGTTTCTTTTGGCAGTGGATTAAGGATGGTCTGAAACGGATTTTGCTATGAAATTTTTCGAAAATTCGAGTTTGGACCGAGAACAATAGCTACATTTTCTTCGAAAATTCGCTAAATAACAAGCGCATGAGGTGGCAATAATAGTCCCAATAATGATATGAGAAGTGAGCGAAGGCACTTGGCCCTCGGAGTAGGGCGTATGTAGTGGGTCGTAGGGAAATGTCATCCCTTGTATAATCCAAATATCCTCTTGAGGGTAAGCGTGTTCTTATGTGGAGCGCCGTCGGTCGTAGCTGTAGTGGTTTTGGCGGCTTCGTACGTAGGGTCTTAAAGTGAGCATTGAGGATCAGTCGATAAGGAAGTAGATACCTATTAGGATACCAAAAGCGAGCAACGAAACGAGCAGGAAAACCTTTTGAACAGTCGAATGTCTAATAGTAGAATCGATGATGACAGTGGACTGACATCAACGGCTTCACTGCAGTCAGTAACTTGAGTTTCCCTGGTAGGTGTCCATTTTTCACCCATACCCACTCGACACCGTTCCTCCATCACCGGTCTACATAACAAACTATAATTAGTCAATCAGAATAATAGGTTGCAATGGTGTCCATGGTTCCATGACCATCATTCATACAGCACAAGGCTCTCACAAAATAAAACCCCTTCGTTAACACCGTTTTTTCGAGAAACGAATCTCACAATGTGGCCCGTCATGAGCAAGTGGATATCGGGATATCGATCCATTCCAAGGCGAACCGAGAGGAACTCAGCTCCGGGGAACACATATTCATCCGCTTTTCGAAAACGAAGGAAAGGGGAACTAACTCACAATGGAAATAGAGGAAAAAAGCTCGAACATTTACAGAACGCTTTACCCAGGAAATTACTGTCAACGAAATGTGAACTTCGGGAGGAGCATCCTCTCTGCAGACTATAAAAACCTTTTTTTAGCTCACATCCTTTCTATCTTACGTCCCTCAAGTTTAATTTCCTGTAGGTTTTCGACTCGTTCGGATTTTTTTATTTCATTCCCTGTCTCCTATTAGTCTTTCTTTGTTTAGGTCGCATACGTAGGACGTGAGGTAAATGTATTGTTTGAAAAATGACTCTTTTGGGTTGAATTTCCTGTTGGTAATTTGATGAATGTCTGCAAAGAACCGAAGAAGGCTGATGGGTGTTGGGTCTTATATAACAAACGAAATGGATTGCTTGTTTTCTTGTGTATACTCGTTCAATTTTTCTCAAGAAATAATTTCCCCCTGTCATGTATGTAGAAATAAACTTTTTACGTTTTTAAAGAACTTTCTTAACCGCCTGATCAATTATACATTTCGATCGCTCATTAATGATTTATACTTTCAATAATAGGGAGTTTTGTGTACCATTCCATCTAGTGTCGACGCTATCTGCTGTTTAAATTAATGGCGGTGTAGCTACTGACTAAAATATCGTTTTAGAAATACTATGGGCGCTCTTTGACGACGGACTGACTCTTCAAAATGAATTTCCAAGCGTAGAGCCGATCATAGGGTCAACCATGCGTTCTCAAACGCAAGCAGTCACAGCACGTAGATCAATGTGATTCAGTAAAGTAAAATCGGTTACGTGTACGTTTAAAGCGCATTCGTGAGTAGTAAGCGAGGTTGGAGGCACATTCACTCACTGCGCTGTTTGCATTGGACGCCTGATCTTTTGAAGAGAACAGATGATCATTCAAACGCTAGGTGAATATTTGAACAGGAGTGATTGCTTCGTTGGTGATTCCGTTTGATGCGTAGAGTGAATTATTTCCCAATCCCCCCTTCCAGTACTTCCTGTCGCGCTAGTTGTCTTCTTTTTTCTCCTCTCTAACGCAAATGTCTCGGTTGATCCTATATTCCAGGGAACCTCTCAAATTCATAAGTCTATCGAAGAAAACGAAAAAAAGGAAAAAATCCCACGATTTACCTACACGAATGGATAGAGTAATAGAACAATTACCGTGGCACATTACAGATGAGGTTATTGTCCTAATCGATACCTACTCATTGATACATGAGGCGTTTAGAATTAAAAGTAGGTAACTCCATATTGTCAAATTGTACTGACCAAAACGGTTCGGTGCTCACACCGAGCATACGATCATTTTCAACTTTTCGTTAGGACACGACTTCATTCGTTGGATAGACCTTTATTAATTCCCACCTTACTGCTCCAGTGTGATTTCACTACCAGACATATATTTTACAACATTTTTTATCCGGTTTTGATATCACATATTGTCTATATGTAATGGTATTGAACGATATATTGGACACGGTTACAGTTGGATTTTGGACCTGAAAATTTCAGGCCATAGGTCTAAACATATGAAAAACGGAATAATATCGTTTTGGGGGAAAATGGAGATATTAACTTCTAATTCAGAAGGCCTCGCGTATTGTTAGAGATTTTCAGGGATATTAACTGAGTCCTAACTCATTTATTTGCATAACATTTGATATTTTAGGCCCCAGAATCTGGTTGTTCTCATCTGATGTTCTCAGTTTGACTCTTGGGATTTTATGGACTCTTTGCCCAGAAATGAAGAAAATAACATGTTTTTGAATCAATTGGTTATGATTCATGTTTAACATGTAAACAGTAGGAATGAAGACGCGAGTCACCAACATTTCGCCTCGTCTGTAATATTTTGATACGACAAAATAAATATGTCCGAGAGCAAACCAATTAGGTATCCAAAATAAATTCAATATGATGAACCCCTGAAACCAAGGGTCGATAAAGTGATGTGACCCAAGGCGCTTTCTTGTCAACTCTTTCTTGGTTGAGTTGTTCCAGTTTAATAATTCATTTATTTATTCAACCTCCAACAGAACAACTCGAAAGTCAAGCTGGTACAAAGATAAGTGTAAACATTTTGGTCGAAGGGTTCGACATCACCATTAATATTGATACGATTGGATTGTGTGAATAACGTGAGAAAACAGTAACGGTTCGATGAGGATACGAAATATTTCTATCGCCCTCAAAAAAAGTTTGAGAGGCGATTGAGTTCCGATGGAGTTCCTCACAAACTCCATTTAAGCAATAGGTATCCATATTTTTCAAACGAAAATGTGCGTATCAGAAACTGGGGTGAAAAACTGTGATCTGATTAATGACTTGATATTCGAAAAATGATTTTCAGAATTTCTTTTCTCTCTCAGCACGTACCTATGTGGCATACAACTTGAATTCTAACATTGTTCACAGAAACGGCTGTAACTGAACTTTGATATCGATATGTAGCGGCAATATCTCTCTCTTCTCTCAAAATTATTTTTTAACATTAGCGGTAGGTAGGTTCATAATTAACCTGATATATTTAATATACTCTGCATTCCGTAATATAACAAATGATAATCATTATCATTTGTTATATTGTGTAAGCATAGTATATTAAATATATTCTCACAAATGTTCTACTCAATTTGTATTTCCTCCTGTATGTTTCCTCAATTCGTATTACATTAATTATGAAATTGGGCTTGCCCGTCATTTCAAATGAATAAATTCAATGAATATTTAATATTCATTGAATTGAATTTGTACAATATTATGTAACGAACAGAATACAAGTAGGTATACGTGTGTTACATTACGAATGTAATGTTTCCACTAAGCAGTACCTAAAAGAAAATCGTGGATTTACATACGAGTACAAGTGAAAAGTTTCACCTATTGCAAGTTTCACCTGTTTGACGAGGTATTTTCACGATATCTAGTGATGATATCATTCAGTATGTACTAGTACCTATGTTCATTTGTTAATACAAATACTATTTATATTACCAAATGAACATAATAGTACATACTGGATGATATCATCACTAGATATCGTGAAAATACCTCGTCAAACAGGATTCGTTTGTTTTTCGCAATCCTTCATTAAATGATATTCTATTAATATTCTAAACTTGCAAATGAAGGTATATTATACTACGTAGGTGCTAATAATAATTAATTTCTGTACAATGTATGGAAATTAATTATTATTGGCATATTATGCCCCATTTATTTCTACTCAACAGATATTGTGGAACGCCGCATGCCCTCATACGCGACATGATAATGTTATTGATATTCACTGGTTAATTGAATTTTTTAATGTATTTTTCTGTCTATTTGGAGGGTTGTAGGAGGTAGTAAAGAAAACGGAGAAGTTTTTCCGAGCTTTCGGCTTTAATAAGTCATCTTCAGGGGTAGGTATTGTTTCCTCGACCCAGTCTCTGTTTTATCCTAGGAGAAAAACTTCTCCGTTTTCTTTACAACCTCCTACAACCCTCCAAATAGACAAAGGTTTTTCAACCGAGGAGGAAATGAACCAAACAACAAATTTGTTTATGTATTTTTCTGGAGAAATATTTAAAAAAAATAGCAGCTGAATAACAGTTCACCTCATTGATACGCTGAAGAAAGGAGGAACTGTTGTGAGTTATTACCTTAGACATTACCCGTACCTTTATAGGATCAGATATTTGGACGAATACTGAATGTTTCTCCCAGTATGATTCTAAAACGATTATACAATATTGTGAATAGAGCTTAAATTTTTCCATGTTTAAGATATAGTTATCATTTGAAGTGTGAATGGAACGATACTTGTTTATTATTATTCTCACTTATGTACCATCAATTTCGACCAAATTGGATCCTACAGGTTTGAGCTATTTGAAATGATAGAATATTAATGTTGAGCAATGAATTATTCATGTTTTGTCTCAGGCAAATGGATGGATCGTATACATAAATTCATACTTAAGAGAAGGGAGTATCTGCTCATTTGTCTTGTTTTATAAAACCTCGTATGAATTGTAGTTTTTACCTGTTTTTGGAGATCAATTGACACCATAAGGAAAAACTGGAAAAAATAAGAAATTGTTTCACGCGGTTCGTGAGTTTAGGAGAAAAACGAGAGTTCCGGAAAATCCGAAGGAAAGCGAACGGTTCGGAGGTGAAACCGGCACTGAGGGTGGCGAACTGGGGGCTGCGGGTTGATGGACGAGGGGCGAGGGATGAAGGCGGCGAAGGGAGCCATGCGCTCTCGACAGTACACCGACTTCTTCTACGCCGTGATCTCTGAAGACCGTACACTGGTCCGAAACGCGGAACGTTCCATGAAAACTTAAGATTTTCATCGATACGAATATGAGTTGATTCAATTTCAAAAAGAAAAGAAACCGACAGGCGAACAACTGATAGCTGATGAGCCAAACAAAGTAGAGCCTTATTTTGGTTTATTATATTGGACCATTGGAATTGCCCCAAGAAAAAAAAATTACCCTCAAAGCTTGAGGGTTTACGTTTCAAGATACGTAGATTAAAAAAAAATCGAATAAAATAAAAAATCCTTCAGTCCGCGGGACCTTGCCCTGTTAAGTTGTGCTAAAATTACAAAATTTGGTTTACGGTTTCGGACCAACCTCAGAATTATCCTCGAAACTTTTCATAACCCTGGGTCAATGGGAAGGGGTTCAAAACGAAGTTTGAAAAAATTATAACTCGAAAAATTCAGATGGTATAGTTATTTGTTCACATTTAAATGGAGTTTAATTTGTGGAATTTTTCAAGACCATCCGGAGCTTTGTACGACCAGCCTTTCGTTCAAAATGAGGGCTCAAAGTTGGAGCAGATCGAGAGTCATCAAATTTTTATTTTTAATCAGCTTTATTGTTACAACTGTATATTATACATCTAGTGACTTCACTCTGTTAGTTAATTTTAACGTATTGTGGTTCATAGATCACTACCTACTACCACTCATCACATCACTTTAGTGAGATGTAACTAGGTCCAGGGGATTGGTCCTTTTCAGCCTTCGTACGTCGCCACTGTTGTCCAGAAGGTTCAGTACTTCAACATTCCTGTGCTTGTGGAGACTGTTTTCATGGTCCGTGGCTCAATTTTTAATAACTTTGTTCACCATCTTGACTTTAAGATCGCGATGGAGATCATTCGTTCGAACATACCAGGGGGCATTAACTATGTTCCTGAGAATTTTGTTTTGCGTTGTTTGGATTATTTTCATGTTGCTGCTCTTAGTGCAGCCCCATAACTGGCAGCCGTAGGCCCAAATTGGCTTGATCACTTGCTCGTACAGTAGCATTTTGTTATGTATAGGCAGTTGGGATTTTCTCCCAATGAGCCAGTACATCTTCTTGAATTTTAAGTTGATTTCTTCCTTCTTCTTCTTTACGTGCTCCTTCCAGCGGAGCTTGGCGTCCAGGGTCATTCAAGGTACTTAGCAGTATCAGCATATGGGACGATTCGGGAGTTTAGTTCTATAGGTATTGGTCTCACTCTCCTAATTCAGATGGTATAGTTTTTCGTTCACATTTAAATGGAGTTTCATTTGTAGAATTTTTTAAGACCATCCGGAGCTTTGTACGACTAGCCGTTCGTTCAAAATGAGGGCTCAAAGTTGGAGCAGATCGAGAGTCATCAACATGAGGGTGAATCATGCGGCAGCCTATCCGGTCGATGTAATTCGAACAGCATAATATTATTATGGTTTTCAGATATTATTAATTAATAATAATTAATTATTATTGATAATAGTTAGATAGAAGGGTGATCTGTTCAAAGAATATAATAATTTGCAGAGTTTTTTCTTCTAAAACCCATAATATAAGCAATGAATTCGTCGGCTGAAATTAAACACATACCTACGCAGTTGAAGAGATCGAGTTATTTCAAATTTAAATGTGCAATTAACGGGGTTTGAACCGTGATGGGCTTTCAACAGCTTGTAATTCTGGAACCCTGTATTCAGCTGATTTTAAGGGCCTCTTAATGGAAATATAACGCCTCGAAATGTGAACAAAATGAGAAAACGAGAACGGGTCGTTGGGAAGAATATCAGGTTGTGGTATAAAACACAGGCTTCTATTGAGTCGAACGTACTAATTGACGCCTTTTGGAACTGAAAATATTTTACCTCAATATCCGATGGGTTTTGGAACCTCTCTTTCCCGATTTGCGTATTTTTTTGTACAGGCTCAGAATCTTGAAACCGTCTCATATGAAGCCGGTGCCATTTGGATTCCAACGACCGCTAACTCAATTTTTTGGACATAAGTGACTCAATTATTGTTACGTTTCCACAAACTATCATTATTTTTATTTCAAATTCATTGGAGAAAATAGTAGTTTGAAAAAACGTTCAAAATTTCTTCCACAATGGTTTGCTACAATGTTTTCATTAGGTCATAAAACGCAAATTTTGCGTTCCATGGAATTTTGCGTTTTAGTGCAGGGTCTGTCTCCATGGTTTGTCTCTTTTTGTCATAGAACGAGTCATAGTAGTCGTAGTCCCCGTATTTCGGGTCATCCGCGTGTTTCGTACAGGTACGTATCCATTATCGCTTTCTCAGCTTATCTGACACCTTACAATCACTCCCCCCATGGTCTCAAGAGGCTGTGTACCGAATTTCAGCTCCCTAGGGTGAATAGGAGGGAATTCAGCTGTATCACGATGTAGGAAGTGGGTGTGTGAAATCTAATATCGACAGAAACCATCCCTGCAACTTGCTGATCGCAACGGAGCAATCCCTATCAAAATCGGGGTTTGGCCGTCTACAGAGGACACATAAACAAAAAGACAAACTTAGAGGTTTATGTATAAGATAATAGCCAGATAACCCAGGTGTTGCAGGAAGCTACGTGCCAAATTACAACTCCATAGAGTCAATAGCATATGAATCAGCTTTAGGAGCCACTAGGCTGGTACCAGCCCTATGCTGCTTAGAATTTGAATCTGAAGGAGGCTGCATGTCAAATTTCAAGTCAACCATCGCGGGAATAGCGCAAAAAACGCAAATTTGTACCATCTGCAAAATTTGCAGAAACATTTAATGTTTCTTATGACCCTTTCGTTACGAAATTGTTTGGCCAGGCAGCGTCGCGAAGGAAACGCACGTTCTCGTCAAACAAGGACGTTTCTAAGATTCTACCATAGCCTATAACCAAGACTGGTACTAGCTCATCACAATGGAGCAATTTCTATCAAAGTCGGCTCAGCGGTTTGACCGTCTATAAAGGACAGACATACATAGTACATTCAATTTTATACATATACATAGAAAAAAGAAAACTCGGCCCTTCGGGCCTCCAAAGGGCCCCACCCTTTGACCCTAGTGATCGAGACAAAAGGGCGATCTGTACAGAACATAATAAACCTATGCCGATAAATTTGCAGAGTTTTTGGTCTGGTCTTAAATAAAGGCGGAACTTTCGGATGGCTCTATTATTATGAGACATTTCCATTTGGAGCTCAGAACGGGCCGAGTCCGTTAGGAAAAGGCTCTGATGAGGCCTCAGATCATTTGGTTAACGGCGGTACCACCCCTCAAAAAGGACACACAGAGCGATTGGCCGTTTAGTGCCAGCGTAATTAGAGGGGTCCTGAACGAAGAAGATGCTGACTTCCAACCCCTGGAGACAAAAGGGTGGACGGGAAAGGGTGGATTGAGATCAAGATCCCAGAGATGAGGGGCGTGTGGAGGACAAGTCTAGAGTGAAGAATAAATGGTTGGGAGGATACGCCATGATTGCCTAATTCTGAAGAAAAAGGATTGGGGATTCAACCAAGCAACCAAAAACATGAATTTGATACAAATGTTTAACAGTTTCGACAATTTACAATCAAATCATGAAGCTATGGATGCAATCCAGAAATAACTAATTATTACAGACATAACCCAATTAGACATTCAAATTTCATGCAAATAACATAACATCGTATGTGGCACAACCATTTAACATTCCCATGATATAGCGAATGTCGTACATAAATTCTCATTAAAATTGAGTTTCAAATTTATTTCTCCCACCGAGAATTTTTGGGTATCTTCCGTAAATAGCTACATAATATAGATATTATGGATATTATCTTAGTACATATTACCCCCATTCGCTGCCAGAGGTGACTCAAACGTAATAGACTTAGATAGATCGATAGATCCACCCCTGACGTATATCCACGCTTGATTTTCGTCGTAGGTAGATCATTTACCCAATTAACGCAAGTTTTGCTTCATGTTTCGCCGATTTTGTTTACTGTATTAGGCTGTATATTTTTAGTGACATTTCATCAGTACTGGTATCTGTATCATTTTCTTCTGTTTCTTCTGATAGCTTGCATTTTGCTGAAGGTATCGATTGTAACGTCTGCTACAAACATAAAAATAAGGAAAATTGTTTGAGTACACCACTGAACAAATACTAGTATTGTATTTATGTCTAGCGTGATGAACCTGAAGTTAGTTATAAGGTACCAATGCTTTTCTTTGATTTTCACAACTTTCTATCTCCGCGTACTTCCTTTGGTATTGGCATAGTTATTCTATTCAAGGTGGTCATAAAAGTTGTAATGTCAATTCTTCTGGAGTCTCGAAGGTCCTCGCTTCACTTGGGTGAAGCCTTGTTTTGTAGCCTGTCTTGTTTTGCGCTCGTTAATTTGTCATCTTGACATTGCAAGAAATGAGTAGGACTCAGAAAAAAACCTTCTCTCTCAGGGAAAACCCCCTAAAGTATGTCTCAGACACTACCTAGAAGGGTGGTTTACAGAACTTTACTCCCTCACTCTCTCTCTCGTTCTTCAAAAAACGTTCAATCTTGCAATCGTCTTTGATGTTCCGTAGATTCGTTAACATTCGAAGCCATACACCGCGAAAAAGAAGCAAAAAGTCGAATTTCGGAAAAAGAAGCCTCCAACATTATTCCGTTTTCAACAAACTGGCAACGCTCAACTCGACATTGAGGTCTGACAGAAAACCACGCTGTGCGATCCCCATGAACGCAGAAAACTGTAAACATCAAGTTGAAAAAGAGAATCGAGAACTTTTTCCATCCGCCCTTTGATATAATATGATTCCAAAGGATCTTTTCACTCAGGAAAACCACACTTGGATGCCCCTTGTTTCGCGATAATTAACTTCAGAGGTTTCTCTCTCTCTCTAAATTTCCTTCGAGCGCGTTTAAAGATTTACAACTGATGATCACAGTTTTCTCAATTCCTACACTGGTTTTTCGGCACTTAATTTTTTCATGATTCGAGTACTTATTTCAAAAATTGAGGTTGAACGTCGAGTCTACTTAAAAAGAATAACATTTCACGGTATTTCGAACGACTGCTAATTAGTTATTCACTAATTGGTTGAGAATAAAAACCCCTATTACCGAGTCAAAAGGGAAAAAACTCATACAATCTGTGGTTTGATAATAATACAAGTTTCGACCATTCGTAACGTAACTCATCCATGAGGGGTACTATCTGATTGCGTATAAAAATAAATAAATGAATAAAAAACTGTATAATCCAGATTATAAAAACTGTATAAATATATAAATATATAAAATTATAATATACCGTACAATTATACGATATAAAAATGGTAGGTATAATCCAAATTATGACAGTATGTGTGTATGTACCTACGTCCCATCAACACGACCAAACGATGTAAAAGCGGTTCTTGAAAAGCAGCAAGATTCGGATTCACATATGACCTATATATTGCTCTAATCTTCCTCCTTCAGATGGAAATAGCCGGAAAAGACAAATGGAAATTTCACCGACGAACAGATGAAAATTCACTTGAAGAAAATGAACCGCAGGTAAAATTTGGCCCGTACACTGACTCATTCGCGTAAGACAATATTGATAGATCCTTATGAGAATTATAGTGCCTTCGTGCAGGAAATGCCGTGGAGGAGTCAGTGCCTGCCACGGATATTATTTCATGAATGCGTTCATTTTCTCTTGAAAGCGTCGTTCTATTCATACCCCCAGTTTTCCCTGTAATGTTCCAACGCTAAAGGCGTAAAAGCTGAAAGGTTCAGATAGATCTTCATTGTTACTAGCGACGTCACGCTATCCATTGCTCAAGCGAATCACCAGTGTCACGTAGGCTGCGGTTCCAATAACCTATTACACGGTACAATGGAGTCAAGTTGAAACCGAATCTTTGATTAAATTTCAATGAGTGGTCTGACTAACTAATCGTATATATTATCAACAAAGAAACAACATTTACCTACTATTCGTTCATCCCTACAAAAATTAATTCAGGTTTTCGACTTTTTAAGGAATCTTGATTCTTTGTACGAGTACATTCAGTAGAGTCTTGTAATTGCACTCCAAATAAATTAGTTGCAAAGTCTCAGCGAGTGTAGAGTGTTGTTACTCACAAGTAGTTATTTCAGGGTGGAAATTAGAGTTCCAACTTATTTCTGGATGCTGAACGCTAACAATACATTCTTAAGTCATGGCGTTTTTTTGAGTACATTGTTTGTTAACATAAAGCCACACTTTTACGCAAATGTACAAAATTGCTTCATTATTACATCATTTTTACGCACGTTTACAGAAGAACCACATTATTACAAAAATGTTCGAAAAATGAAAATAAGAACCTACTCGTATTAATAAAGCTTTGAATACATACTAGAAATTCTTTCATAAAAATACTAATTATTCCACTGAAAAATAAAAAATAAATAGAATGCAATAAAAATAAATGTGTCTCAATAATTAAATGATGCTGTTTTTATATTTTAATACAGGTCTGATTTAGAAAAGAAATCAGTTCTTTCCATAATCCGCTATTTTCTGGTCTAAGTAGGCTTTTAAAATTAACTAGGCTGATGCTGATGCGAATATGTACTTTACGAAACATAGCTTCCCTATTGGGCACACCATCACTAAATGCACGATCGCCTATCGGATGGCCGCAATCGCATATTTTGTTATCCGAATAGGTACGTAGTAGCCAAAATCTGACAACAACTTCATCCACATAACAGTTCAATGTGAGAGGTAAGGGCCCCGAGGCTTTTTCCTCTACGAGTTTCAAAAGCGAAGGTAGGTCAACCTTTGATCTAATGTCATGGAAAAAACAGAGCTTTTGTTCTCGCAACCTTTAGCCCAAACTGGTGGCTATTCCCTTTTATATTAATACGGCGAGTATGAAGGAAATGTGAGCCGGGTGAGAGACCTCTGTTTCATTATCCCAGGGCAGAAATTACCAAAGAACCGATGCCGTTACATCGATTCATCAAAACGAGAATACGGAATACGTTGTGAACTGTAGCTGAGGTTTTTCTACAATGTCGATGAGTAATGAAATGGGGGAGGTCGGTTACCCAGTAGCTAACCTACGTACTAAATTATCTCGTTCAGTCTGAACAGTGAGCATGTGAGTTCTGATCACGCTCGAATAGTTAAAGTTAAAGTGGGTTTTATACAGTTATTTTAAACACCCCTCTGAACTCCGTAAATGTATTGGTGCAAAAACTAGCCTCTTCGTCTTCTTCATCCTACTTACATTTTCATCCGATTAAAACAAATTGTATTATATGCTTTGGTTGTGAGAACATCGAGGTACAGGACTTTCAGTAGTTAAATTGTTCATAGTTTGCTCACTCGACCAAACTCCGGTTTCGTTCACTGACTGCACATCATACCTGTATATAAACCTATTTCTTATAAATAGGTAAATAGCAACCAGTCTGACTATAACCAATTAATCGTCGTGAAACCTCTTCCGGATCAAATGTCATCCTGCTAAATTATCCGTCCCGTAGCCATTTTCTACTCACCAAGTCCATCAGCTCACTCGTTCAACTAAGGCTTTCACCCTCTCGCAATATTTCATGGACAGCGTGGCCTGACTACATATCCCGTTCACCCTTTGCCCTGTATTTACAGATATTACCGTACTGAAGAAGCACATGTCCCTGTGTGGTGTTTATTATACCTTAATCTCTTTCTGTCCGCTAATCAACGACCCCCAAAAACACTCCGTGTAAAATATCATTCTACAAAATTTGTATAATATATTTGTATGATATATTTAATATCATCGCAAATATCATTCTACAGCAGCCGGAAAAAGTTATGGTAGGTTTTTATTCGTTTCTCTGAACCGACGTTTCTTGAAACGTTAATCAGCAAATTTTGAGGGGGTTATACAATTTTTTCTTTTTGGTCGATTCCAATGGTTTATTATAGAAAATAGATTAAAGAAACCAGATGTCAATATGTAATATGCAACCGATTTCACGCGAACCGCGGATTCGGTAACAACCGCGAATCTGCGCACTGCCGAAGCCTTATCAGCTAACTCAAGTTTTCGTATACAATCCGGACTTGATGTCTATTCGGAGGTCAGAAACTGCCAGAAACTACTGGAATCGTGGGGTAGAGCCAAACGAGCTAGGAAGCCCCTGTTCGGAAGAATACAAACTGGTTTATGTCTGCCCCGAAAGCTATGAGCTGGTGTTGCCACGATATCCGTTTTGTAGGTAGGTAATTGAGATGCAGCTTATTTATAATTCAATAAAAAATAACCGCATGCAACATGTAAAGAAAACATGTGTTCATACTATTCATTTCAAGAGATTCTGAGATGCCTGACAAACTTAGTATTGAATGGAATCCAAAATGCAATCAAGATCTTCTCAGCCAACAAAAATAGTTCTGAGATTGTTGAATTCCTGTCGTCATATTCTTTCCAGTAGATTCTACTTTTCATACTTTGGATTCAAAACGTTGAACAGTTTCTCAGTTGCATAATGTACATACCCAGAGGCTGCCACAATGCCTATGGTTCTATGTGGAAAATATGAATGGGAGCAAGCAGGATCAAAATAAATGCAATAAAATGATAACAAACTAAAACGAAAAAAGCGTAATAAAATATTAATGAAATGATCAACATGATTCACATTTTTCACCCATTTGTTTACCCACTCTAATAAATTGGCATTGGTCTAAGGTAATCTACACTGGTGGGTATTTCCTTCTTGATGGTCATGGATATCGCGATTTGATCCCAGAAAAGCACTCATTGCACGTAAATTGTTCTTTTTTTTCGGCGCCAATTAGAGCACACGAGATGGAAGGGAAAGCGCAAGGGCTTTAATTTTCTTCTTCCGGTGCCTAGTCAGTTCGGGTTCCCGGATCTCGAGAGCATGAAGTCTCCCACCCGGAAGCCCTCCAAGGCAACCAACAGCCGTCATTAGGCCTCCGGCTAAAGAAAATTTGACCACTTCCCTTCCCCCCTCCCACCACACCCTTTTTTCCAACCCTACGGGGCTCTTCGAAAATTGCTTTGCTTCCATTTCCACTCCTGCGTATTTCTGGGCTTAAACATATGACCTCTTTTCACCATATGCTTTTTAAACGGCGTCCCGCGCTAATGATGGTTCGGGGTGTTAATGCCGATAATGGCCTTCCGCCCACCGTCCAATGCTTTCTCCTACCATCCATTCCCACGTACTCTTTTTGAATCGGAATTTGAAATACGATTCGCCCTTCAACCCTCTTTAATCACACCCTTCAGAAAACCACTCCAGCTTCGGTTTTCGAAATCCATCGAATCCCTATTGGTTTTGCAATATTTTCGCCTCCTCACTACCAAAGGAAATATTCTCGGGTAGGTCGGAATAAAGTCAAATAGTCAGCAAACTTCATTCCGGGCTCAATGCCTGTGTCCGAAAAGCTGGACCTATTGTTATTCTTTATACATTCTTGTGGAATTCGATTCAAATTGGGCCACTATCATTCCCTACACTGTTATTGATTTTGCAGTGTGAATGGTCATTCAAGGTATCTAAGCAACAACAACAAGAGTTGAGCAAACAACTTTGCAATTGGAGCATTCAGATAGTTTTCTCGACCCCCTCCTTATAAGTTCCACATCTATCCGAAACGATTCAAATCTCGGATAGTATCTCCAAACACAAAACTGGATATCTCAAAATCGCGTATGAACTATGAGATTCCATGTGGACAGTGACTTTGTGATATTGAGTGTCTTTTTTTGAGAAACTATTGATGTCTACAAAAGGAAGAGATTTCGAATATTGTTTTGTATCAATCTTGATTTAGATTAATGATGAAGGTAGTTAGGAGTAATAGATCATCCAACCTGGAATTTTATGGTGAACTCGGCCACCATCAATGGCCAAGAACGTCTCGAAATCTACTTGGACGAACACACAATATATTACTTACCCGTTATTTAGTATAGCTCATTTCGTGCAGGTTTAGGCTGTGCTTCGAAGAAAACAACGTAGTTTCGTAAGTCTTGTAGCCCCGGGTACTCACGGTATTCTTCTAATCAAGATAGGTACGTGGTTTTCTCTGAACAACCTCAAACCCCCAAACCGAGTAAGAACCTGCATGCAGTGTTAGGTATGAGAATGAGGTTCGCGCCTCCCTCATTTACTCACCTGTTGGCTTTGTTAACTGCCGTAAGATGGAATCCCCTACACCTCACAAGCAACATGTTAAAACCAGAGGCTCATCCGCACCAACGACGTATTATCAACCTAGATAGATAGATAGATATTGTATTTCACAAAAAAGTAATATTGGGAAAATAAATACATCACAAAACGTCTTAAAAAATATAAGAAATTAAATCAAAATAAGAAATGAAATGTCACCGAAAAGCTATGAAGCTGGTGTTCGGTGATAGCTGCGTTATTTATTTTACCTCCTTCGTACTGAATTTGAATTTAACTGAATTTAGCTCTATAAGTTCATATCATACATTACAATGTAATATCATTACCACACTTCTTGTCAAACAGGTTCCATTGAGCCAGAACTGATTTTCACTGGTTTATATAAAACATAACACTGAGGCACGAACGAAAGGGGTGCAATGAGGCCAAGAAGTTCAATATCATACATTAATAAGTTCATATCATACATTACAATGTCATATCATACATTACAATGTCATATCATTACCACACTTCTTGGTAAACAGGTTCCATTGAGCCAGAACTGATTTTCACTGGTTTATATAAAACATAACACTGAGGCACGAACGAAAGGGGTGCAATGAGGCCAAGAACATGAAACGAGGTCCTTGAGAGAGATTGAATATTAAATGTTATTCCTTAGAATAGTAAAAAGTTCAATAGGTACTAGTAAAAATGTAGGTGCTGTATTGAGTGTTGAATGCTTGATCTCTGCTTGATTTATCAGTGCTCGTGTGAGTGAAAAATGATCTCTTAGAACCATTATCTCCTACGACAGCTAAGTGAATTTCTTAAATTTTCAACGAGTTCTAAAAACAACTAAGTACATCAAATACAACTTTTTATATGAAGTACCCATGTATCATAATAAGAGACATCTCTAGTTTATTTTGATATTTTCAACAACAATTTTTCCTGAACAACTTCAACTTTTATAGCTGTACTTAAGATGTTATTATGACTTGGAATCTGTGTGTTAATCAAGTGTCGTTGATATTTATGTAATACACACAATAGATACGTAACGAAAACCAAACGTCAAACTAAGCGTCTCGTGCAGTAGAACAAGAGCTGAAGAATACGAGTACATCGAATCCGATCCAAATGCTAGATGTTTGGAACAGGAAGTCCGAGAATTCCCAAGTCGTTAGACGTTCATAATATGTATCTAGGGACGCGGGAGCGTCCCGCCCGCCAAGAAAACCGAAGCCCTGAAAACCGAAGCGACTGAGACACTGATTACGCGACGGAACAAGTTGGGGTTTTCAGCCAACCGTAGCTCGGTCCCCTGAGTGTCTCGAGAGTTGATTTTTTGTACACCAACTCTCTAGGGGCACGTGAGGACGTAAACCAAATTTCAGCTCTTGGGAACATCAGGTCTCGGGGGTATAACAGTTTTAAAACCACTATTTTTCACGTTTTTCGTGTTCTTCTTCTTCTTCTTCTTCTCGTTGTTGTTGTTCATTGACGGGGCTACAGCCCAGCAGACAAATCGGATCGAGCTGGAATTTTGCACACACGTTTGTTATGCTCCAAGGGAGTGCCTTTTGAACATTTTTTCTCCCTCCCCCCAT
Organism: Stenodema calcarata; assembly: GCA_963920205.1. NCBI lineage: Eukaryota > Metazoa > Arthropoda > Insecta > Hemiptera > Miridae > Stenodema > Stenodema calcarata. The sequence continues at coordinate 17,407,461 of OY986051.1, forward strand.
TTCCCTCCCAATTAGGGGGGAAATAGTAATTTTTAGGAATTTCCAATGGTCATAACTCCCTCAAAATTGAAGCGTTTTCAGATTTTCTTTTTTAGTTGTACTCAGCTTTTAAAACTGTTTAATTTGAGATCAAAATGAGCTTCCTAAGAGGTAAAATAGAGGAGTTATGGTGATTTTTGTATTTTCAACAATAACTGCCGCCAAAATTGATGGAAATTGGTGCGGTTGGTCTTAAAATGTCCGCTAGGTTGTCTAGTATATTCTCAACAATTTTGAACTAAATCTCAATCGATTCGACTAATCTACAGCCAAAAATACGTGAATAAATTCCACATCTACCGATTTGGCTAATTTCCGAAAACATCAATGTTGAACGGTGGTCAGAAAAATTGTCGTAGAGTGGCGCCTGTTTAAGGATCGATAGGAAATTTTATGGGCTTTCGAATGAGGGTAGCGCACTTTGTCACTTTTCCCAACGGTTCTCGAGTTATTCGCGATTTTTGGTATAAAAACGTGCGTTTTACCTTTTGCAAAGTTTCTCTTTCCACTTTCTCTTCGACACCAATAATTACAATTATTGTAATGATTCTCAACAACAAAAATTTGCACAATCCCCAAGAAAAAATGCAACAAATTTCTAATTCAAATTCATTCAAATTTCTAATTCTTTCTATTTTTGGTTTATTATCTTCGATAATGAACCATTGGAATCGCCCAAAGAAAAAATTTTTTTAACCCCCCCTCAAAATTTGTTGGTTTACGTTTCAAGATACGTAGATTCAGAAAATCGAATAAAAAAAAATCCGTCCGTCCGCCGTACGCCGTCCGCCGTCCGCGCCACTTTGCCCAGTTAGCGTTGAGTTAAAATTACGAAATTTTTTTTATGGGTTTCGACCAACCCCACAATGGTCCTCGAAACTTTTCATAACCCTAGGTCAAGGGGAAGGGGTTCCAAACGAATTTTGAAATATTGAAAATTTCATATCTCGAAAAATTCATATAGAACGGTATGTTTTTTATTTCATATTTAGATAGAGTTTGTTCCGTAGAATTTTTTAAGACCATCCGCAGCTTTGTACGACCAGCCGTTCGTTCACAATGACGGCTCAAAGATTGTGCCTCACTACAGGATCGTGAATCAAACTGTTGAAATACAGGTCCATTTTCATACTAACAAGCTCTTTGGAACATCATATGGCTTAAGTGATGTCGAGTTTGTTGTTCTGAGGTGCGTTTCGTGCTACGGAAATGAAGGTAATTTCGAATGTTTGTTGGTAGGTACTTCTTTTATAGAAAAATTATTACCGACGTAGTATTAAAAACCCCAGAATTATATCGTATTAATTAATCATAATCAATAATAACTATTATTAATAATAAATACAAATTATTAATACCTAACAATAAATTATAATAATTTTCACTAGGTACTTGATAAAATTGTTAATAATTAGTGATAATTGATAATAATAATTCATCTAACATTTAGGATCTAGACATTTAGACCTAGTGATCTAGACAGAAGGGTGATCTGTACAAAGAAGGTAATGAACCGTTGTGTCAAGAATTTGCAGAGTTTTTTATTTCATATTTAGATAGAGTTTGTTCCGTAGAATTTTTTAACACCATCCGCAGCTTTGTACGACCAGCCGTTCGTTCACAATGACGGCTCAAAGGTTGAGCCTGTCGACGCGATCTTGAATCAAACGGTTGAAATACAGGTCGATTAAATACAGGTCGACTCGATTTTCATACTAACAAGCTGTTTAGAACATCATATGGTTTTAGTGATGTCGAGTTTGTTGTTCTGAGGTACGTTTCGTGCTACGGAAATGAAGGTAATTTCGAATGTTTGTTGGTAGGTAGGTACTTCTTTTATAGAAAAATTAAAAAGTATTAAAAACCCTAGAATTATATCGTATTAATTAAATACAAATTATTAATATTTAACAATAAATTATAATAATTTTTACTAGGTATCTACTTGATAAACTTATTAATAATTAGTGATAATTCATAATAATAATTAATCTAACATTTAGGATCTAGACATTTAGACCTAGTGATCTAGACAGAAGGGTGATCTGTGCAAAGAAGATAATGAACCGTTGTGTCAAGAATTTGCAAATTCTTGACACAACGGTTCATTATCTTCTTTGTACAGATCACCCTTCTGTCTAGATCACTAGGTCAAAATGTCTAGATCCTAAATGTTAGATTAATTATTATTATCAACTATTTCTCATTGCAAACCTGTTCATTGTGTACCCAAGATCCTTCCCTAAAAGACCTGGCAGCGGGAAATATTATTCAACATGGTTTGAAAAGGGAAAAACAAGTTTTGTAAAAAATCCCAATGCTCTAGGTAGTAGTCGATACCAGTTACCAACATTTTCTTCAGTAGTCGACATGGTTTTGCACTAGTAGTCGACCTACATGTGTTAGAAGTCGACAGTATCACTTGAGTCAGTAGTCGACAGGTTTCGTCATTCCATCGTTTTCGAATTTTACGACATCTAAATAAAATACATTTAACTGTGAATCGGAACTTGAAAATAGAATAATAAGATGTAATAAAGTAGTTATCAGACTTTTTATTTGCAAACAGCTCATTATCAGTCTCAAATTGCAATAAGTACTTAAGTAAAAAGGTATGAAAACTATAGTCGAAAACTCATTGTCAGAAAATTGACATTACAGTTGGGCTTAGGTACCTATTTACATATTTTTTTGACATTTTCATGTCTTTGCTTTGGCATATAAACTGAAACGGGAAAAATTTGTTCCCTTGATTCACCCTTTCCCTCAGATCACGTCAGAACACAAGCGACCGGCGGGCCATTACGTCAGAGCCCATGACGCACGAGCGTATGACGTAAGACGGCTGGCAGGAGGCTAACTAGTACGTCAGAGCCTATGAAGCACGAGCGTATGACGTAAGACGGCTGGCAGGAGGCTAACAAGTACGTCAGAGCCAATGACGCACGAGCGTATGACGTAAGACGGCTGGCAGGAGGCCAACAAGTACGTCAGAGCCTATGACGCACGAGCGTATGACGTAAGACGGCTGGCAGGAGGCCAACAAGTACGTCAGAGCCTATGACGCACGAGCGTATGACGTAAGACGGCTGGCAGGAGGCCACTAGTGCGTCAGAGCCTATGACGCACGAGCGTATGACGTAAGACGGCTGGCAGGAGGCTAACAATTGCGACAGAGCCTATGACGCACGAGCGTATGACGTAAGACGGCTGGTAGGTGGCCAACAAGTACGTCAGAGCCTATGACGCACGAGAGTATGACGTAAGACGGCTGGCAGGAGGCCAACAAGTACGTCAGAGCCTATGACGCACGAGCGTATGACATACGAGTAATACGGCTGGCAGGAGGCCAACTAGTGCGTCATACGACGAGACCTTTTATGTCTCTGCGCCCCCTCCCACAACCACACCGCGTACCTCGTACTTCATTTTGGTTTATTATCTTCGATAATGAACCATTGGAATCGCCCAAAGAAAATAAAATTTTAACCCCCCCTCAAAATTTGTTGGTTTACGTTTCAAGATACGTAGATTCAGAAAATCGAATAAAAAAAAATCCGTCCGTCCGCCGTACGCCGTCCGCGCCACTTTGCCCAGTTAGCGTTGAGTTAAAATTACGAAATTTTTTTTTATGGGTTTCGACCAACCCCACAATGGTCCTCAAAACTTTTCATAACCCTAGGTCAAGGGGAAGGGGTTCAAAACGAATTTTGGTACGACATGGTATGACTATGGTATGGTATATTAATGTATGTATGATTTAGTATAGTACAGTACGGTATGATAGGAAAGAAATGGTATGAGTACGGTGAGAATATGGTATGGTGCCGATTTGCAACACAGTCTGGTATAGACAGAAGGGTGATCTGCACAAGGAAGATAATAAACCGTTGTGTCAAGAATTTGCAGAGTTTTTTTAAATTTAATAATAAGAATAATAGTTTTAAATTTTAATAATTTTTTTAAATAATTAATTAATGGTTTTAATTAATTGAAAATTTTAAAACTACTATTTAACCAATTCGCGAAAATCTTAAAACTACTTATTTTTCAAACACATTTCAGATAACAAACAATAATTTCCAAAAAATAATTATTCTTGTCACAAAAAGAAGAAACAAGAAGGCAAATTAGTACGCGTACTAATTTTTTACTAAATTTTGACTAGGATAAAACTTCATTTAGGAAAAAATTTACTAGTTACCTCGTAGGTACTTTTGTTAAATTGAACCGTATTGTATAAGTACCACTCGAAAACTAGCCATGCAAAAAGATGTGATATCCCCCCAAAAACAACTCCGTTGTAAAAACTGGCCCGCCAAAAAACCTCAGCCGCAAAAAGGAATGATATCCATTTTGCCCGCCAGCCACATAAATAGGATGCTCGGTGCTTCGCACCTCGCTGTTGAGTGTGCATATAGAAACCTGATCCTCCTACCCCTAACCGCCACCGTCAATGTTTTCCTGTCCCTGTCTCCTTCCCACAACCCCCTCTCACCCTTAGTCACCCTCGGTTTCACCTAATATGTTTCCTCTGTTACACCAGCAGGGAGCTTTACGCTTCTTTCAATGCTGTTGGCGGGAGCTTTTTGCCAGATGAGCAAGCCTGAATTGAAGCATTACTTCATTATAGGTGTACCACCACTGATTACTCGTGACCACCAGTAATACTTATAATATAGTAATGCTTCAATTCAGGCTTGCTCATCTGGCAAAAAGCTCCCGCCAACAGCATTGAAAGAAGCGTAAAGCTCCCTGCTGGTGTAACAGGGGAAACATATTAGGTGAAACCGAGGGTGACTAAGGGTGAGAGGGGGTTGTGGGAAGGAGACAGGGACAGGAAAACATTGACGGTGGCGGTTAGGGGTAGGAGGATCAGGTTTCTATATGCACACTCAACAGCGAGGTGCGAAGCACCGAGCATCCTATATATGTGGCTGGCGAGCAAAATGGATATCATTCCTTTTTGCGGCTGAGGTTTTTTGGCGGGCCAGTTTTTACAACGGAGTTGTTTTTGGGGGGATATTATAATACGTACCTAATCTATTATATTCGATCACATAATAAGTTAGGCGGAAACTAAGTGTTTGTATTGTTAATAGTACATTCGTTCGATAATTCAATCGAAACTGCATTATCAGATCACGGTTGATTTCAGACGTGGTGTTTCAATAACGATGTTCGGTCCGTATTCCATCAATATTGTCTGCTCATTGGAGACTAAACTCAACAAACATGGTATGTGATGGAATGAGAACAGGCGCTAATGGAAATGGTGCGTTTCAAGTAGCAGCGGTCAATCTAAATAATACGTAGCGGACCGGGGAACGTGTGGAAGTAGGTATGAACATGTTTTATTCCCAAATGTTCATATCTCATCGGATCTGGATAAAGTGATAATAAAAAAAAGCGCTATGTAAACCACTCGACACATTAAGCAGGGTGGCAAAATCCGTAGCTGGGCGTTCGTGTTCCTGAAATGAAAAACTTAACGATATAGTGTTGCAGCTTTATCATTATATTGAGACATTCAATTTAGCTCGAGAGCTTGAGTCTATTGGTTTGGAAGTGGAAGAGGGCAGACACCCCCGCAATCTGTTCCAGCCATTCGCGTACAGCCTCCTAATTGGTCCAGAAAGTGTTTTTGGCCGATTACACTTATATATTGAAAGGTAATCAACTTTTATTGAACCTCCCACAAGCAATGGACGGAGAGAAAATTGCTGGGGGATCAAGGCCTTCTTCATATTCTCTGAGAATGAATTGGTTCCCAATTACGGTTCATTTTCCCGAGACAACTCCTATTTTCGCTCTTTCAATGATTTCGAAAGGGAGGGTGGATCTTTAGAACCCATTCCCATTCCCTAAGAAAATCTATCCAGTTTGTCGCATAGAAGTGGATTATTCTTCATTTGCAAAAATCAAAAACTCAATCTAATAATGAAAATAATTGATGAAACATAGCCAATATAGTCACTATAATAGTCACTGCTGGTTGAAAACTACGGGCTCCATTATCTCAATCTTCTCTTCATTTATACGTTTGTGAAGCATTGTAGCAACGTTTCCAAACTCAATCATTTCCTATTCAATTCATACAACCCTAATTAGTACTATTTGGTGCTACCCACGCGTAATCCAGGTAGTTAGCAATCTTGATGTTAGTTAGAAATGATTTGATGGCTTGAGCATGCCGATACGTCACACATTCAATTTTTACAGAAGAACAGCCCTTTCTTATCGTTGGGATCAAGATTTGAAGTAAGAACATCTAGATTTAGGGTACATGGCACTGGTAACCATCAGCCGCATGAAGCTGTTTGTCAGCCCCACATGTTATCTTCATAAGTACCTACCGCTACTCCATATTCTTCCTTCCTTTTCAGTTCTTCAGATTCGGCTGAAGAGGTGACTTTTCATGACGGTAAATGTGGTAACTGAAAGTGGTGGAAAATGAATGTTGCAGTTTTTAAAACACTATTTCTCAGAAGTGTTGGATACAGCGGTGCAATGTTCTATACGAATTTGAATAGATTTTGATTCTGATAATAATTATTGTTCGAGACTACCGTAGTACGACCAGTCGTTCGCTACACCGTGACGGTAAATGTGGTAAATGTGGTACCGTAGTACGACCAGTCGTTCGCTCAGAATGAGAGAAATACCGAAAAAATCTTCAGCTAGGGGCAAAACTTCAGGTCAATTTTCAAAGCTGGGAACAAATAGGTCCGTGTTACCTCATGTCATGCAATTTCGAATATCTGTTGGTATTTCCCCATATAAATTATTGCCAATAGTTATTTTAATCCATGATGTTTGTATGACTAACACTTCCCCAGGTGACGTTTGGTGCAGACGAGAGGAGGGTTTGTGTTGGGGTTGTTAGTGTGAATCCAAATCTGAAATCCGTTTTTCACTATCAGGTCTTGTTTCTGAGATGAAGCTATACCTACTTTCTAGCTTCGTGTCAGTGTTAAAAATAGCACTTTGAAAAACCCACGTGAAACCAGATTTTTAGAAAAATGCATTTACAAAATTTTCATTTTTTTTGTGCAATTTGTCAACTTAGTCGCTGTTTCCCGTGAGAAGAGATAACATAGCCAAAATGGGGTTTCAAACTCGGATTCTGCCCCTTGAAAAACATAGTGACAATTTAATTCGGATTTTTCGAATTGCTATTTTTAACACTCAAACGTACCTAGCTAGAAAATAGGTACACAGGGTGTCCCAGTATGAATGGTCTAAACTTCAGGGATCAATTCTACTACTAATTTGCTACAACTTTTGTCCTATAACATTTTTTTAAACTCCGACTTAAACCGAATATCCGACTTGACGTCTCGAATCTCTTGACGTTGCTGCCTCATTTCATTGCAGCACCTTCTAACTCTGTTTTAATTCAGACGGAGAGGCTCAGGAGTGTCTCCATTCGATTCAGCGTAAATAATATTGGAATGTCGAGCAGATACACCCCCTACCACCAAGTCCTGAAGATATCAGTTTTCATGCAAAACTCTCGATTTTGCTCAAAAATATCGCGTTTTTCCGCATTCAAACGCCGTTTTCTCAAAACATTACGTAGGTACAAATAAATTTGAACACACCGTTTAAGAGCTCTTGAATTGCAGATGTTTTTTTCCAAAGAAAAGGGCGATCAGGTATGGGTGAAAATAGCTTTTAAAAATGACATCATGTTCAACCAAAAAGTTGTAACTGACAACATTTTCACTTTGGCGTGATTTTTCACTTATCAAGCTCGTTCATAAAATGTTTATTATGTATTGAGAAGAAAGCAAATTTAACGTTCTTTTTAACTGTATCCTCAAATTTTATTTTACACAGTAAATTAGGGCGGTTATGGTAATTTTAGTGAGTTAAGGTCGGAAAGACAAAAAACATCTTAGAAGTAAAAAAATGTCAGATTTTCGGCGGAGTTTAAAAAAATGTTATAGGACTAATGTTGTTGCAAATTAGTTGTAGAATTGATCCCTGAAGTTTGGACCATTCATACTGGGACACCCTTTATATGATTCATATCTCAAAAACTAGACCTGATAGCGAAGAACGGATTTCAGATTTGGACTCATCGTACTGAACCAAAAAACACCATTTTTGTTGTCCAGTGTAATCGATTCCATTTGTGGTATTGTTACAGTGATTTGGAATTGACATCATTGGCTTCTCGAAGTGCTCGTGCATGGGGTTGAATTAGGAGCATGTTGAATATCATTTGTAGAGACCCGCCAATTCAATTGGACGAGGATGTAAGTTAAGTAGGAACGGATGCCTTTCTCAAGAGCTATATCGCTCGGTAGCATTAGGTCATCCAGGCCTTGAGACTAATTGATGACCAAGGGCCATAAGATAAAGTTAGCCGAGGGCAGCTTCCTGGGCCAGGAGGAACGAAGAGGCTTAGGAGGATGGACAGAGAAATAAGGGGTTGGGTCCGTTGAGCCTGGAGGAGGGAACCGGCAAGGGATAGAGAAGGAGTCACCTTATAGCTAACTAGCGCCCTAGCTAACAACAACCACCTTCTGGGCCTAACAAGCCCCTTAATAGGACCTGACACGAGATTAGAAGGGTCGACGATGTTCCTCTTGATAGTGTGGGTGAGCCAGCGTAATTATTCCGGACGCCCCCCCCCCCATCCACCCCTCACCATGGGTCATCTTTACTTCTCTCAAACGATTCCGCACTCACGCTGCTAAAAGTCTCTTGGAATACTACATTGTCTCTAATCCACACTCTTGATGAGATTTTTCTGGATCGTTCCTTGCTTGTGGATACTCCTGCATTCACTCTCCCACTTCATTATGATTTTCTTCTCCATCAGCAGGACATCTCCAAGATCCATAGATGGAAATTGGATCTAGGATAATTCCTGGAGAGGAACGCACGTCCACGATATGTGGGACCCAAACCTCACCTACCTTTCCCTCGTTGGATCTCAGCCCGGAACCGTTCAACACATAACTCCGGGCCTTAGTCCTCTTTACTCTTCTTTCCTTCGTCGGTCCACACCCCCCGTTCCTCGTCTTTCCCGTTCAAGAGCAGTTTTCTCGCTCCACATATTTGTTTGTGTGTGCCCGATGCTGCTCACTTAGCAACACCTCTCTGGTGTCAAGTCAGATCAACCATGTTGGTACCAACTCCTTCCTACCACCACATGACATTGGATAGAACATTTGAGTCCTGTGATGGTCATAAGTATTACACTATGGTTCACGCAGAGTCCCTCGAAGTCAACATAGAGATCGGTTTACTTCCATCCATTTACTAGTATGTTCCCTCAAAGAAGGGACGGGTATGCTTATTTATTTAGCATGCGTTACTCACCTCTGCTCTATCGTGTGTATCTTCACGAAGCCAGCCTTACAATTTGTCAATAATCTGACGAATAAATAACACAAAACGATCATATAACTGACAGCTGAGGAGTAACAGTATACGATGCATTACTTCACATCTACTCCACTTCAGTTCACATCACAAACCAATAAATCTCACTATTATCTACCGCCAGTTGCGAACAACCCTTTTACCACATCAATGTTCCCACTTAACGCCACGGAAGATTTAGTTACTAAAGCTCTTGTATGGTTCAGTAGCGAAATTGTTTACCAAGTTTGTGACAACTAGGTATTTGACCGTCACGAAGTTGAAAATCATGCCTGTGGCCGTGGAAACGTTGAACCGATACACAGTCGATAGTCAGCTTCTGGGCGTCGAAACGGCTACAAATCACTCGCTTTCAACGTTTCAACCTCACTGCCCAACCCCTAACCACCAGAATAATTCAATCAGAAGGACGGTCGCTTCCCCCTCACTCTATCACAGACTGAGTTAAATTGAATCCAAACGTTAGGTAAAGCAGATGAAACTCATTTTGGCTACCTACTGTGAAGAGGGGGAGAACCGCCTTTTTTTGGCATAGAGCCCTAAATACCGCAATAAAATACCAGTATAATTCCTCCAGCAGTCCTACCCGACCTTAACAGCTACGGCCCCACGAAGCCCTCCTGACAATATAATACTAGCGTATTTATCCGTCACCAACCCTACTACCGTTTTTTCCGCCAAACTTAAGGATGGTATAAATTATAACATAGCCCTTCCCTCCACAACAAAGAGAAAAAGATATTGGACATTAGTAACTCCAACATAACTACCGCCGTCATATTAGTGCTTGAAAGTGAAGCATTGCAAAAATCGAAACTATTCAATATAAATGATAGGTTTTCCGCCCACCATGGAACATAATAATATTATGACATATTATGTTATTTGAGGATGCGATATTCTACGTAAATCACCCAACGAAGTTGTTTTGACTTGAATAATTTGAGTGTATTATACCATAGTTATCCAGAGCTTGTCTCCTCCAGCTAATTTCCAGCCATTCTTTTTCTTACTTGTTTTGTCGTAGATAAAACACGCTTAGAAAAAGGTGGAGAGTAGTCGGTGACATGCTCAGTAACGGTCTCGTCAATTGTCCAATTGAATTTCTACTACCAGTATGAAAATGGGCTAGAAGATTTACGCTCATGATGACAATGTCTTGAAATCGTTCAGATAACCTTTCATTCCAAGTTTTTGAGGCAGGGCCGAATCTTGGCCGATATCTTGGCACTAAGAGGATATCTCGTACATCAACAAACGAATTGGGATTGGGTATTGAATAACAGTTATGTACATTACAATATTAACTTTTATTTTCGTAGGTACCCCCATACTACTATCAACATCAGTACTACTAAACTCTATATGCCTGCTCAGCTCTACACACAAGACTTAATGGTTCGTAGAGAATGCAATTGTTATACTATTCCATGAAGCAACAATGATGGGCAATACGCAAGAACATACGTATTGGTTGCTAGAAAAGCGGACATCGTTTGACCCACCTGTAGATGGACCCACCGTTGATGAGGATGTGATTGTAGATTTGGTGGGTGACTTTTCAGTCGTAGAACCGCTCCCTGTAGAACTACTTGTAGTGTCGTTTTCAGAGGTGTCAGTTGTTGAATCGCTCTCTGTAGAATTACTTGTAGTGTCGCTTTCAGATGATGCGGTAACCGTGTTTGAGTCAACGTGGGAGTTGTCAGTTGTTGAATCGCTCTCTGTGGAACTACTTGTAGTGTCGATTTCAGATTTGGTTTCCGTAGCTGGGTCAAGGAAGGAGTTCATTTTATGTTGGAAACTCGTGATAGCATCTGCGAAGGGTAACGCCCTCTGGCTCATTAGTTGCTCAGAAGTTTCTGAGTAGCAACCCTGGAAAGGTGGAGAAATATCATGATTTATACTCCATCAGGCAGTCAGTTCATTCATTCAAGTGAGATTTGAGATCGTATTAAGCGACTATAGCGTTTCAGGGCGGATTCTTGTTTATTTTAGCAAATTTTCGCAGAAAATGTAGCTATTGTTCTCGTTTTTAATTCTATTCTTGTTGATTTATTTCACGAGAAAGCCCAATATAATGCAGTAAAGCAAGCAGAAAATACAGAAGATACTGAATAAATGGAAAAAAACAATCAAAGCTTCAGCTTATCTAGCCCAACATTTTGGTTTGAGAGCCTATTGTTATTACTAATAACTTATTAGGGTTTGGCGGATAACCTGAACAGGTATTTCCATTTGAAATGGGAATGTTAAGACCGATTGCTCAGTCTCAAGTGTTGTGCATCAGGTTCCAAAGAGGCCTATTTCCTCCCATTGAATATTAGCTTACCCATTTCGGAAGAATCATATCGGGCAGGACAAACAAAGAGGTTTATAAATATAATTACTATAAATGTACATTACATATAAAATTCATTAGTCTTTTATTTACCCGATCGGGAATGATGTCCAGGGAAATTTCTACCTCGTTAGGAAGTTGTCCTTCTTCTTTCATCGTTTTTGCAACCTGCGATGGAATATAGGACTGATTTCTAAATAATGAATGCATGGTATTGTACTTTTAAATATTCACATGTTGTTAGACTGAAATAGTTGGCACGCTAGTTTTAGCGAATTTCCCAATGATCACGTTGTGGAACACGCAAAACAACTCAGGGACCTCTAACCCTGGCAGGTGGTAAATGTTTAATTTGTTTTTTCGATATTCTAATGGCCCCGAAATTTTTATACACTCATTAGTTTTCTTGTTTCTCTTTCCGATTCAACTTTGTTTGGTTTTTGCTAAAGACTTTTACGGGGTACTTCGAAATATGACTAATGATTCAAGTGGTTCCATAACTTTATCTTTGATACTGAGTGCCCAAACTCTTTGATTTAAAAATGAAATTATGGATAGAGAATTAACCATACATGCTCCATTTATGTTATAACCGACTAGATCGGGAGTCAGGACCCAGAGGCACCGGAATACTAACACTAGATTTACATTCTGCAAAGAAATTAGAAATCATATGAAATCATAAAGTTTATATTATATGTACGTTATACATATACATAGACATAGGCATATCGATAATTCTTACAGGAATGAGATTAGTAGGTACGTACCCAGTCCACAACTAATGGGTGTCCTTTCAATGGGAGGCCTCAAATACACCCTCCCGTCGTAGTTAAATTATGTGTGTAATCCCCATGAGATTGAGACAGCACCACTAATCGACTAAATCAAAGCCAAACTGCTATCAAAACAATCGAGAGCTCCTTATTGATCCTTACGAACAGGCAATATGCAATTAACTCTATTAGGTCCGACGAATAAACCACTCCAGATAGATCGATGGAACGTGCAACTTTATTCTTCCAAATTACATTATCAAATATAGTTATATCGTATATTTTGAATGAAATAGACACATCTCAAAATTCCGAGAAATTGACTCTGTAGTTTTTAGTTTTTTTTTTCCTTTTTTTTTGCGAATTTCCGAAGAAAAGGAAGATAATATCATACGATCCAAAGTGACGGGATTAATATGGATCTGGATAAGGATGGCATCGACTAACGTTGGAACGAGCAGTTCTGAATTTCCGATTTTCTGGAACGTGGGCGGGCATGTTCCGAAACAATGTTGAAACATGTAGGTCGAAGAGGAACGTGCCAACTAGTTGCAAGCGCCCAAATCATGAACCTTACGTATATGTATAACTTAGGTCCATGTTATATATCGCACACGTAGAATGAATGGGGCACATCTGCCCTTATCAAACGTTATGGTTATCAACTAGCCCCAAATAACAACTTAACCTACAAACAAAACTCGGCGCTCCGCGCCTCGCCCCATATCATACTATTATCATATATATAATATCATACTCGTATATTGTGAGGGGTAATATCTACAAGATAATATTTATAAGGCAGATAATATTATTGTTCTCTGCCCACAATTTATAAAACTCAAATTTCCGAAAATCCATTTCAGATCATCCCGAATCCACTGCCACAAGGCACCAAAAATCATATGTATTTATATGTATACATTATATATAATTGAGATAAAAAGTTCAAATTTGCACACAAAAAATCAGTCCTGGCAATCGAAAGGCTAAGTTCGTAAATGGGCCGAATCGGACTACTCTAAGGGGGGATTTGGGAGTCTTAGGAGGGGGGAAATTAGCCATAAGTTCCCACAATGAAACATTCTGACAAGTTAGATTTGCGATATCTTGTTCCGTTCCCAAACTGGAGCACTTTGAAGCACTTCCACGGTTCATCTGCTCTAATCTGATAAGGAAATGAAGTACCAATCGCAATTCTGACTTCACAAGCCGTCTGACGTCATAGGCTTTGACGTACTATGTAGTTGGCCTCCTGCCAGCCGTCTGACGTCATACGCTCGTGCGTCATAGGCTCTGGCGTAGTGGCCCGCCGGTCGCTTGTGTTCTGACGTGATCTGAGGGAAAGGGTGAATCAAGGGAACAAATTTTTCCCGTTTCAGTTTATGTGCCAAAGGAAAGACATGAAAATGTCAAAAACTATGTAAACCGTAAAGGAGGAATCTTTTGAAGTGAAGAAAGAAGAATTTAAGCGTCATTTATGCACAAAGAAAGATTTTAATAAAATCTTATAAAAACTAAGAAACGTTGTGAAACATCTTGATGAAATTTGACAAGCTACGGCTACGAGCGAGCACTGTGGAGACATTTGTGCCGTCGAGAGTACGATCAACGGACAACGCACGTTGATCGTCACAGTTTACGTGTCACCAAACAGCCCTATGGAAGATATTGAATGCTTCTTCTTGACGAATTTGTTAATGTACACTCCGAAAGCGTCCGAAATGTTTGAGCAGATCCGAAAGAAAGGCTACGGACAAATCCCAATAATTCTCTCAGGGGATATCAACTTGGACCTCAAGAAACCCGAGAGTCGTCAATTCGTTAATTTCATGCGACATACATTCGAACTGCAGCTCAAGACTGATCCATCGCTCTCAACCACGCGCGGTGGATCGTGCATCGACGCTGTGTTCACTCGGCACGTGGATAAAATTGACACGGCCAATTATGTTAGTTACTTTAGTTATCATAAGCCTCCGTTGTCTATTACTTCGTCACATTAAGGAAATAAAAAACTAATAAATTTTCCACACATTTTTTAATATTTTTCATACAGACGAAGAAAAGGGATAAGGAAAAGGGGAAACGGGACGCAAAAACATTATTCATGAATTGTGATGTTAGCCAAAGGCTCAAAGTAGGGGCGAGGCGCGGAGCGCCGAGTTTTGTTTGTAGGTTAAGTTGTTATTTGGGGCTAGTTGATAACCATAACGTTTGATAAGGGCAGATGTGCCCCATTCATTCTACGTGTGCGATATATAACATGGACCTAAGTTATACATATACGTAAGGTTCATGATTTGGGCGCTTGCAACTAGTTGGCACGTTCCTCTTCGACCTACATGTTTCAACATTGTTTCGGAACATGCCCGCCCACGTTCCAGAAAATCGGAAATTCAGAACTGCTCGTTCCAACGTTAGTCGATGCCATCCTTATCCAGCTCCATATTAATCCCGTCACTTTGGATAGTTCGTACATTAGATGCCTTTGCCTGTGGAATGCCATACTTGCAATGGTTTCACTCAATTTACTCACAGTCTCCACGTTTTCCATCACCCGCATAAAGTTGTTCCCTGCCAAGTCCTGAAGCTCAGATACCGTCCATGTACCACTAACTAGTAACAGCTCGAATACGTCCGCATATCCTGCGGAATTCGCTATACCTGGAACCATGGTGTAGAATGACTAGTCTGATGTATTGCAAAACATCGCTATTATTAGAGATCGAAAATCCAAAACTGATTGAAACATATGAAACTGGTTATTTTTACCTTGAGGATATGCAATACCCATCCCAACGTCACCTCCAATACCGACGGAGGATTTACCTGCGATGTTAGCCGTGTGATTGATGTGCTCTGTAATCACAAAGCCCTGTTCAACTCTCCCTCCATACGTTGTTATTGAAACAGGAATGACAAAAATGTCAATTACTAAGTTGATCAATTATGATTTATTTCTTACCCACAATATTTTCCACCGTACAACTAGTGCCACCGCAGCATTGCTCTGCTGTGAATGACACCATCATCAACCCACCTTTCTGGCCCTACGAAAATAAAAATAATATCTTTAATCATATTACAATTTGAGCGAATACCTAGTACCGAATCGACGGCTAAAAACCAGCATAGCATAACTACCGCTCACGTTTCAGGAGACGGAGAAAACGGATTTCCCGACTACTTCTAACGGAAAATTTAGTATTTAAATATTTTCTGGTCTTGCTGATGACCCTTCAGCGCTAAGATGTACAAAAAAAGTTGAGTTGTGCTATGCTGACATAATATTCCAGCAGTTATACTATGCTGTTAATCAGATTTGAAACGAAAATGGGCTGATCAACAAAAACTACTATTATCATGTTGTACGGCTGAACCGATTTTGATGCGCCAAATATCTGTACGCCATCAATCCAATTTCAACACCTTTCTGATTGGTATTAGCAGAATATAGTGCCACTTGCTGTTGATAGGACTGATAATTGACTAAAATTACCCCGTTCGAAACTGTAAATTATCATTTACTGTAAACTGGTTACTTAGAGGCTGGTCAGTGGATTTTTTTATAGTTTTGAGAAATAATTGGAGACGAAAGTGGGAACATCATGAACGACTACTTGAGTCAAACTCGTACTATTCTATATTGATTCAAATATTGATTCAAACAAACCTATGCTACAATATTATTGGCTGTTGGTATATCATTTTACATGTTTACATAGCCAAACGATTGAACTGAACAGTTCCACAGGCCTCAAAGTCAAAAGGAGTTGGTTTAATCGTTCCCATGGTGGATCGCTCGGTTACCCATATTTCCGATTCTGAATGTTATATTATATGTTATTAAATATAACATTCAGAATCGGAAATATGGGTAACCGAGCGATCCACCATGGGAACGATTAAACCAACTCCTTTTGACTTTGAGGCCTGTGGAACTGTTCAGTTCAATCGTTTGGCTATGTAAACATGTAAAATGATATACCAACAGCCAATAATGATGTAGCATAGGTTTGTAACATAAATTTTATGTGTTTTAAATATGTAACTACATAATTTATGTAAAAATGGTGTTCTACTACCAACGATATAAGATTGAAACAGAAATATGTAGTTTTAAGCTGATAATTATATAATTACCAATGCACGAAGGACGTCGTCAGCAACGTTCATGGGATGCGCTGTGAGGTTGCTGCATGATGATGACGTGAAAATCTATTGAATAAAATTTGTGTTTTATTTATTAAAACAATTGAATTCAATATAAGTGTATCTATTTCACCATAAGGTTCGTACATCTCATAACAGAATATTTTTCAGAAAAATACTCACGACTGGTGCTCTCGACAATTGAATAGTCTGCAGTTGAATAGCTTTGTTACTTCCCGTTAGGTCTATTAGGATCCCAAGCCTGTTCATTTCTCGTACTACGCTCTAAACAATATAGAAAACCCCTGTAACTCAATTTCAGAATGTAAAATTTAAGTGCCCGATTCTGTGAGTGTAACTTTTGAACGCTTACCTCTCCAAAACTATCGAGCACATCGTTAGCTGTACTCGTCTCAATCGAACTGCTAGACCTGCGAAAACACATTATGTAACGACTCATAAATATGTATAATGGAGTTTTGTGAAGGGGAGAAAACACTTGTGTAGTGTACTTATAGAACAGTTTTCAGGACAGAAGGTATAAATTAGTTAGCAAACATAACAGTAAGAACTCACAATATTAGCAGAACTCACAATTGGAGAATATTTTGCGGCTGGGCATTGTCGAGACATGGGGAAATCTCCTTTGTGGTTTGTGAAACGTCCACGAATCATTTCCTCATTCATTAAGGTAGTAGATTCCCAAGAGAGATTTTACGTTAAAAGTACCAATATATAGGTATCAATTAAGCATCCGTATGCTTTATTTATTCTTAAGGGTACATTTTGATTAGTATTCAAACAAGAATGGTTTTTTTTCAGACGCTGTATCTGCATAAAAAATGAAGGGTCGTTTTTTATTTGAACCTTCAACCAAAATTGAACCAAAAAAGGAAACGAGAGGGTGCGGGAGAAATTTCAAGAACCTATCAATGAGTCCGTATTTAAAAGAGGTACACTCACCAAGGTGTGCTGCATAGTCCCCCTAATGCCACGCATCGGACTCCTAGCCTACAAAAACGAAAACGAAGGGATTCCTCCTTCAAATCCATGTAGTAAGAAAAACTAGGTTCAGTACATTTGTACTATGATGCCCGGACGGATATTAGGTTATTATAATAAACTTCAAGTGGACATGATTACGAGGACATACGGTTAGCAAAAGGCGTAAGGGGCTGATGGAGATGAAAGTCACGATATCGTTTACGGTATTTTTAAGAGGTATAGTGTGGTCGAAAATAGTATTCATCGCATATCACTCATCTCTCGAATCAGACTCCCGAATGGAGAGGGTAATTATATTAATATGGATTCGCATCCTACTCAGCCCCTTGCCTCTCCTAAAATTTGCAGCATTCATCTATCATAAAAATCTTTGAATTATCCAGTATTCTGTGATCACGGATCATGTTTATATTTAAATATTTAAGAATATCAGGATACCAACCTGTAGTAGTCTCTAAGAGCCGACAACCGTGAGTCCAGAGCGTACCCTCCATCGATCGCTAGAAACCCCGCAATTTTGAGCTGTAGTCTTGCAGAATAAATTTCTACAAAATATGATTTGGTGTGAATTTATTCAGGAGGACTGTAGTACCTAGTTTACCTGTGGTTCAATATAACAACAAAAAACCTAGTTCCAAGTCCTAGTTCTAACGGTTAAAGTTACATTCTTTATTAGGAACTTAGGTATTTGTATTGGCTATTAAGAGCCCAATGAAAAAGGGGAAAATTCAACTCACCTGAAGTGGACGCAGCCGTTACGAAATACTTATCGTATTTTTGGAATGCTCTAATCATAACATCGATTTGACCCAATGTCTGAGCAACGGCATCTTTATATTGAGCTCGTGAACAATTTGATGCTCCCACGCTGTATAACTGAGGAAAAATAATGAAGTAGAATCATCTGATGATGTTTGTGTAATTTCACTGAAATTTACAACCCGTGAAAAAAAAAATGCGATGCAAAATGAATGGAGCGAGAAAACGATGAAGCAACTAAATGGGACAACTTAAAGAACTTAAAAAAGACTTCAAATCGGTACGGCAGTGTAGCATAAGGACATGTGGGACAGTAGTGAGATGAGCTATGAGAAGGCTGGGGATACATGAGACAATTGTGAGAATGCAACGAGGAATATTCCGGTTGAGAAGAACATTATACCTGTGCATTTACTGAGCTGGCAGTCAGCCCTTGGATGTCCCATGGGTCTGCCACAAGATCATTTATCGACTTATTTGTAAGTAGCTTTGCCCATTGACTTTTCCTGGAAATGATTTAAAAAACATTAGTACTGAAAATGGCTCTAGAGGTCCAACAGTTTCATATTAATTTGTTTCGTAACTAACACAAACGAATGACACACAGATGAATATAATATGATTATTCAAGAAACTTTTCAGCAACTTTACGGCGAAGTTTGATTTTAATAATGTATAGGAATATTTCCGACTCCTTCTACATTGACATTAGGGTATAGCAGTTATGGGGAAACCGAAACCTAACTTACCCTACAATGAAGGGAACTGATGCCAATATCTCCGCACCTGTTGAAGGTCCCCCGTTAAAATCCAAACAGCATACTAAAACTATTATTAATGCAACTAAGAAAGCTAACACTCCAAAAAACACCAAACCTTTTTGCTTCCCCAAGTCTGTGAACATCTTTGTCACAAAGAATCACTTGTAAGTGTACCGAATCGGCTTTGGTACTTCTTGAGAGAACTGATATTGGTTTATGATACCTCCCGCAATTTCACTTATACGTATCTTGTTTGCTTTGGTTAACGAAAGATAACGTCAGATCTCTTGTTAACAGTGTAGCTATCATAAACAGTCAAGTCAACAATCCTGCCCTATGACAAATTGATTGACAGAGATAAATTGATTAATCATCTTGCACTATGAAGGGGAAATACACCAATTTACTAGCTCTTGTTTTGCAAGGAAATGTTGAATACTTTGCCCAATTTTTCAAAGTTTATTCCTCCCAAAGTAGTCTAGGGTCAAAGAACTCGGAGTTCATTGTTATTCATTCATTGAAAATCCTACAAAAACAAATTTTCAAATCCTTACAGTGTAATATACCTAACATATTATGATCATTGAGACGGATGTTTTTCGTGAAAAATTCAAAGTGAATTTCAGTTTGGAATGATCGCCATAGCTTTCGCATACAGGAAAGCCAACCTTGTTTCGTTGGTATGTGATTATGCGAGTAAAGGGACTCATCATTATATTCATTATCTTGCCTATTTCACGAATTAATCCAAACATGAACATGTCTGGAACGTGATTGTAATATGATATATTACAACTTCAGGGTAGTGTATTTTAGTATACATTAAATATCATATTATATCATGTAATATTATATTATATAAATGTATATTATGTAAATATATATTTTATATTATTAATACCGGCAGGCTGAAGAGGAGACACCTGAGGGACATCAACTCAGACGCAACACTCTCATAAACACATCATGACACAATCCAAGCAACATATTACTGAGACAAACACTACTCCCTACCCATATTATCCTACCAGGCAATATTGTGAATAAACTGATTGATTGATTGATTAATACCGATTGGGTCGGCTACCATCGTCATTTTGGTATGTATGACCTCTCGAATATGTGATAGACCCAATTCACGTAACCAATGATGAGATTGTGGGGATAACAACGCATACACAGTTATGCAAACACGGATAGAATACCAATTCATTAGAATCGATCAATCAAACCTCCAACTTGGGTACCTACTGTTGTTACTGTTTTCACTCATTTAAGCGTGAGGGGGGTGACGTCATAAATATAGTCGAACACTAGACACTTATAATACCACCAGTCTACCACCATAACCGCCGGTGCATGAGTCGAGTAGGGCGCAACTGGAGGGCAAAGGCGGACGATAAATTCAAACAATACTTCAAGCGATGGGAGGTGTTCAAATTGTGCCAAATAAAGGAATATTTTGAAAATAGAAGAAACGTCATGAGTCCTCGCAACTGCACTAATAGCGTACAAGCACCAAAGGAAAATGAATTGGATGACAAATGTATGATTGAAAAACTGTTCAAACCGCTATTGGAAAGCGGCAAACATGAGGAAAAGTATATGAAGGTGAATTAACGTTTATTCATAAATACAAATTTCACGACATTGACACGTTGACAAACCGAGGTAGGTAAATGCACATTGATAATTTCGGTCTATTATCCTCGATAATGAACCATTGGAATCGACAATTGAAAAAAAGGTTTTAAACCCCTCAAAATGTTAGGGTTTTAACGTTTCAAAATGAAAAAGAGAAAAAAAGGTTCGTACGCCGTAACGGGCCACTTTGCCCAGTAAGCGTTGTGCTAAAATTACAAAATTTGATTTGCAATTCGGATCAACCCCATGATTCTTCATATCTCGATAAATCCGGATCGAACGGTGTATTTTTTTGTCGACATTTATATATAGTTCAATTTTTAGAATTTGTCATGTCCATCCGGAGCTTTGTACCAGCCGTGTGCTCATAGTGAGGGCTCAAAGGTGGAGCAGATCGAAAGTCGTTGACATGAGCAGCCTGTAGGGCCCAGCTGATTTAAACAGCATAATATGCTGTTTAACCATATGGTTTTCATATATCGAGTTAATTTATCATAATTAATAATAATTGATAATATTTATTAATATTTGATAATAATTAATATTAATTCGTAGTAATAATTAATATTTATTCGTAGTAATAATTCATAATAATTGATATTAATTGGTGATAATAATAATGATTGATAATACTTAATTGATTCAATAAATAATTAGTTAATCAATTATAGTACTTACGTGGAATTAAAAACCCCAGAATTATAATGGTACAAATTATAATTATGAATTATTATTATTATTATTTGCAAAAAATTACAAATAATTATTCATCATCTCTATATGAGATATCTCTACTATCCATCATTTAACGATCTAGACAGTACGGTGATCTACAAAAATAAGATAATAAACCGTTGTGTCAAGAAAACGCAGAGTTTTTATTTGCTTTAATCGATCGTATGTAGGTATACGACATATCGAAAATATTTTTCGAAAAATCTTCTTCATTTCAAAAGGTGGATAATTTTAACATTCAGTTGAGAAGTTCTGATATTGCAAACTTCGTAGGTACGAAATGAAATAAAAGATAGTATTTACAGTAAGACCACTTATTTACAGTAACGATTGACTTTCTGCATCATTGATCATACGCTTTTAAAGAAAAGGTCAATGACAAATAAATCCAACAAATATAAAAAATAATGGGTTTCTATCATTTTATACAGTGTGGGTCACTCGAGGAAATGGTTGCCCAAGAGCCGATCATAGTGCATGAGTCAAGAAATAAGTGTAACGTAGCTGAATCTTGGAAAAGAGGGATCAAGAAATACAAAATAGAAGGCTTTTTATGCGTTCCCGCGCTTTATAAATATGATCCGTACGAACCAGACTTGTTCCGGACGTCATCTGATTCCTGTGTTAGATACGAAAACTACGAGTCGTATACCCCACGAGACAACCGGTTTTGGGGTCAGAATAAACGGGGCCCAACTTCTGAAAAAGAGGTCAGTTGTGGCATAATCGGTGGTTGGAGCCAAACGGTTTTACGTGACCAAAAAGCTTCTGAAGAACCCCTTCTAGAGTCAAAGCTCGTTCATGATAACCAGATACGGTACGAGCGGCCTGATCCACAAAAACAGGTCAGGGGTTGCCAATACGATGATTGTCATGAATTGCCTCCGTTGAACGGTGATCAGATGACCAGTGACCAGGGGAAAGACCACACATCATCATCCAGCTCTATTGATGACAGCTTGTTGAGGAAGTTTACCAAGCCGGTATGCAGTCAACAGCAATCTTCGAGCAGACCTGGAAGGATCATTAAGTTAATGAAACTAGAAACGCCGAGTAATTTGTATGGAGTGACAAAGGTTTGTGCTAATAAGAATAACATTAACTCTCAAAACACTGCTCATCGACTTTTAGGATTGGATAAAAGGAGTTGTATGGATACATCTGAGCGAATGGTGAGCAACGGTGATGTAAGCCATCTTAGTGATGGTGGACAAACCAGTCATGAATTTGATAAATTGAATTGTGGTAATCGGGAAGATAGACGGGGCCAAAGACCAATAAAAAATGTGCAAATTAGGCCTTCGTTGACACCAAAATCTTTGAAAACCACGGAAAACCACAAGATTGATCACTTCCCAGCAAAGGGCATAGGGTATCAACGTTCCACTTCAATGTGCGGCGAGTCCAAACCCAACTTGGCCAGTTGGGTTCTTGACGCTTCGAAACTTTCCATATCGATCAAAACGTCGAGCACCAACGAGGTGCCTCCAACCCCAAATCAGAAACGCAAGTTTCAATATCAGAGCCACCCGAAACAAAATGAAAACACCGAGAAAACGCTGCTCCGAGTGATGAATTATTGTTTTGAAGGCCAAGTGACGACGCCTACGAGACCCGACGCGGTTTTGAAATCGGAGAACCGGAGGCTGTTGAACACCGACAAAGTTTGCTGTGGGTGGGACGGTGTGAAGAAGAAGGATCGGCAATATGGAAGTAATTTCAGCGTTAAGGCGAGTAAATCTCATTTCGACCTGACAACGCAAGTCCTCCTCCAGGCGAAAGGTCCCAGGAAATGAAGGGAAATCCGGTTGGTGAGTGGAACTCGGGGGCTTATTGTACAGGTCTGAGTCAACTGTCCTGCTGTACGTTCACCCTGTAAATTGCCAATAAAGATCATCGTTTGGGGAGTGTATTTCTGATTTGATGATTACGTATATTAGAATCGATTCCATTTCTCAATAGCAGTTTGTATAATTATTATGATGTCAATGTCAGCTGCAATATTTCAGGTTTAAAAAAACATGTTACCCTTGGAAAAATGAGGAATATTTCAAAGATGTAATAATTATATTTAGTTCCTCTTGAGCTTTTGGGGGGGAAGGTCAGCAAAAAGAGCAATAGTGAAGAGAAATATTATTGAAAGAACTCGCAAAAACCAGAAAAGTAAGGTCGGTATCATTGTATGGTAAGTGAATGGGGTTGTGTACGCTTCTACTTATCAAATTATAACTAATGGGAAGCCTTTGCTGGATGGCTAGACGGCTTTTGATAGTTTCCAATGGAAAGGAATAGTTTTCTGTACAAATTTGAATAGCGTTAAGTTCTAAGAATTTTCAGAGAAGACCACCAGGAGCATCATAAGGCCACCCTTCGTTCACAATGACGGCTCAAAGTTGGAGCCGACAAAAATTCGACAACACTAAATTCCGGGGTGACCTAATGATAACACATTTATATAAATCATGGATAAACTTGCTACATGTTATTTTGAGTATACGCAATTTTATTATTGTTGAATTAGGTACTTTATAATAATTTTAATAATGGGAAATTTAAATATCGATACCCCCTATCTACAATCGCTTACTGTCCGGCTGGGGAGAACCGATCACCTGCCTTCCGGCTGCCGAGAACCGCATACCTGCGACCGTGCTCACGAATGCACATCTCGCAGGACGCTGCGGAAAACCGCTAAATGGCAAAAATGACTTTTATAGAAAAATTATTACCGACGTAGTATTAAAAACCCCAGAATTTTTTACCTATTCCAATAAAGCATTATCGTGTCTTCCCTCTATTAATATATGAAAATCCAAAATGGCGTGAGTTTTCTACGACGTTTTGAAAATCGGCCTAACCTAAGATTGTCCTAAGACTTCAAACTTTCAATTCGGTCTCCTGTAAGGTGAGCTCCGAGCCATTTAAGCGGTTTTCCGCAGCGTCCTGCGAGATTTGTGGTTTTCGGGAGTTCGGTCACAGGTAAGCGATTCTCGGCAGCCGGAAGGCAGGTGAGCGGTTCTCCCCAGCCGGACAGTCGGTAAGCGATTGTAGAATCTACAATGTAGATAGGGGGTATCGATATGATTACCCATACAAATGCATCATCAAACATCGGAGCAGTATCATTGTGAAAAAGAACCAACAAGGTGATATTAGGAATCACAACAAATTTTGTTGTTGTTCGATCATAGTGAATGTGAGTATGTTGTAAACGCCGTTGCTGCGTTGAGAGAGTATTAAATTTACGAGTAAGTACAAAATAGATGAAAATACGTTTGTAGGCAAACATACTAATATGAACTAAAATGAACGGCAAAACACAGCCTCATCAAGATTCCACACATGACAGAATTACCATATTTCTAGGGCTTTTTGAATAATTATAAAAATCATTGTTCGTGAAACCAACGAATCCACAGCTGGTCGTGCCCTTATGTTTATAGGAAATGGGATGAGACCAACCCTCACGGTCAGCATTCACAATAAACACTTGAACCTAAATGAATAATGCAAGTTATAGTGAAATGAGATGTAGATTCCCATTGCGGGGGGTAGGTATATATCAATGGGGGAAGCTGAATACGTAATGATCGCCAGCGCTGTGGACGGGAGTGAGGGCCTCATCCTTTGAAGCCTCTGAGTAAAATGCATTTGGCTAACTACCCATAGCTCCGAGCTCACGTCTTTACCAACTCCTCTCTTGACCCCTCAGTAAATGTGATATATGAGTTACTGGTCTGCCCAACTAGACTCCTCCCGCCTCTGATGATCGTCCACCCTTAGAGGGAAACGACTGAATTTGCGATGTCATCAAGAATGCAAATGCCGCGGTGGAAGGTCGAAAGCAAAGAGTTATCATTCCAACGGCTATGTGGTGCAAAAAGCCTTTTCAAAAGAAGATTAGACTCAATATGGCAAATATCAAACATAATTGAACGATCGTAAACTGTAAAGGTTTTTCGAATGAACTAGAAAATATGAATACGTAGGTACCTACCTTGAAAACAGCCCTCTTCAAGGCCAAGTAGTAGACACAAGAATGAATTATCGTTCGATCCGTAATTAAGTTAAAACAAATTTAACAAATTTAAAACAAATTAAAACAAATTGTCTGCCCACAAAACCGTACGTCGTCGAACGCCAATGTAAACGCTTGCATACGAGTCTGCAACACATTGAGACATGTCAACACCTAACGACCATAATGTTGTGTGCAAACAAACTTCGTATCAAGTCATGCGCATATCTCAGCTTTTCGAAGGGCGACAACCGAGTGAGAGAATGTATTCTAGTTCTATAAATCGAGAGGTTTCCAACGAATGGTGAACGGTTTTTGTCAGATGACAAATGACGAAGTACAATTCCCCTAGCAACGACTCAGTTGTACGCGGAAATCGTCAGAAACTCATTTGGGACAATTTTCGTAGTCAATGTTCGTAACGGTTTTTGAGTTATGTGCCATATGAAAGACATGAAAATGTCAAAAAAGACCAGATCATCACTGAGCTAGCTACCGACACTCCCTCCTCAGTTGAACAGGGATAATAAACCCATAATGACTTTGACCTTGATTTTGATTACAATTTGATACTGATCGAAAGTGAAGAAACGTGGTCGTTACTAACTTCGCGGTTCTTCGCTATGTGTACTAACTTTGTACATTTGTAGAGTGTTTTCCATTATATTCTGGGTGATGAATCACACCCACTATTTTCATCGTACTGATGCAAATTTCACTCATGAATATAAGGATGCAGTTTTGGAAACCTCATATCGAGGATGGGTGGGTTCGATTTAACAACATATTTGTCTCTTTTAGTGATATAATTATCTGTGTCGCATGTGTATACGGGGTGTAATCAAATGTTGTAATCAGTCTTTCCCATTGATACATTCTCACAATACTTTCCTCGTTCTCTAGATTTCTATATAACCCTCTTTCATTCCCGCTTCGGTTGGTGGTCCGTGGTAGCCTTAACTTCCCATCTCTAACCTCTAGTCCTTGAAGTCTTCTCGATGAAACTCGAATGCTATAACGAAGTTGGCCTGCATTAAGTGGCACTCCTAGAGAGGTAAAACCTTCCTTCAGGAGAGCAAAGCAAATCAACCAGAGGCTAAATGTTACCCCGTATTACAAGCCTTCTGCCGCCTCCTGCGTAAATATTCATACGACTACTTCAATCCCTCTTGTTTCAAACTCGCAAAACAATTAAACGAGCAGGGCACGGGGGTAGTGGAAAAACGGAGAAATTTGCATACCTTTGTTTGACATCCGAAAGAGAATGGAAACCGGCTGAAGAGGCTTAACTCGGTTACATCATCGAATGCAGATCGATGGAACAAGTATCGTCTGTAGGTAATATCAAAGGAAGGCGGCGAGAATGTTAAAAGAGGTAATCCCGTTCGTTGAGGCCTTCCAAGAATAAGATTGAATGAATTATTCATACCTATCTTTTACTTCGTTAAAGCTCTCGTCAGTCACACGCAAATTTCAACTTTTTTATACAATGTGTTCATTCGACGGTGAAAGAACATCTAGAGATTTCCACTCGGGTTTGGAAGGAAGATGAAACGATGATGAGATCGGAAGTTGTAGAATGCATAATAATAAACTTAATCTTATTATCCCGGATTTACAACGTGATATCGATTCGTATACATAAAAATTTAGGTGTGTTTGAACCTCATCCCCATTGGTGGTATTGCCATCGACTTATTCGTAGGAGAGGTCCTTTGGAAATTCAAATGATTTTACAAACAGAAGCCTTCAGAAACTCAGCTAGTAGAAATCCAAACACTTTTTAAAGTTTTATTACCATTTATTGGATGAAATAAAGTGCAAGTTGCATTAAGTAGTACATTACAAAAAGAAGAAGAAATGAAATGTAACGGGATTCATCTTGAATCTAACTCACATAAGATTGACAATTTCTGATTTCCATAATTTGAGAAATTGTTCGGGGATTAGGAGTTGCAACTAGAAGAAAGGCGAAACAAACTTTTTGACAAAATAAATTTGATTACTTACCACACAGACAGGATACCGCTAAGCGTACCTAAATGCGTAGATGGGGAACCAGGACGGAACTACACATTTCATCACCACGGCTATTTATGCATAGAAAACCCAAGATACAAATCGTTTGAATTTTCATTCCAAAGAAAATCGTTCAGCGTTTTTTTAAATTTATTTACATATACTAAATGATTCATATTTACAGGCACGTCCACAAACACCCTAGGACCTACAAAAACTGCCTCTTCAAAAAAAAATCATAATTAGTGTCTCGGGAGTCAAACTGTAATAAATAACACAAATGAAGGTTATAAATATTTCTAAAGTTCGAATAGAAATGAGAAACTGTAAACGGTTCGTTGGGGCTTTTACCCCAAGGGGCCACTAGTTCCCCCTTAATTAAATTATCAAATAAAACTGTCGGTGTTGTGACTAACTTGTCTCGTGATGGCACATCTCTGCTTGGTGATATTTTCAGATTGGTACGTGTGACAATTAAATTAGAACATTTCACGGTCATGTCGCACAGTCGAACTTTACTTTTGATCGGTGTAGAGAGTTTTGGAAGTTAGTAAATAATAAACCCACTAGAAGTTTCACCCATGCTCGGTTTGAAATGCTTGATTCTACTAAGATGCATTAAGCATTAGCTAATCAGCTCTTCCAACCAAGCAAGTTGCGTTGTTAGCCCGGCAGTTAAGAGCTCGGGTGAGGGGCCTGAGAGTCATTTCACTGATAACTGGAGAAACTTGTCCCATCCGCACCTAGTTATGCCTAATGAGTAATAGACAAATATTTGAAACTAACTTCTGCTAAAGCCTGGAACATCCCGACCTCTACTCGGTCAGATTGCGAAACTGAATTTAATACTTGACGGACTCAAAAGTTTGTTATCGGGTTTTGTGTGTGAAGGGGCGCTTGTTCCTTCCTCTATACTTCATTCTTCCGGTGAACGGTTGGGCAAACTACACTGATACTGGACAGTCATGGCATAATATTATAGTAACTGTAAGCAAATAGAAGATCTCATGGGGTTTGTGAATAACATTTTGAAACTGTGGTAGATTCTATAGAAATTTGGTGTGCATCGATTGCTTGAGATGAATCCAAATGACTTATATTATAACATTTTAACCAGCAGCTGGCGCGCCTACCACCACAACACTGTTGGTTGAGTCAGTGTGTTTTTACCGCACTTACAACAACTGTTGAACTCAACATAATCGTATACTAAGTATAAACCGTCAGAATAGTAACTATTGTTGTTAACAACTGTTGTCAATGGTATTTTGAATACGTTGGCATGTTCTTGAACAGGCAGGAACATATTTCGCCGAAGAAATCAAATAAGTAAACCCTACTACTTACCTATTAGAAAATTTCTTTTTTCGTGATCTTTCGTGTACCAGCATGACACATCGTGTGAGCCATTGGTGGATAGTTGATGAACTTCACAATTTGATCAAAATATGAAATAATAATTCCGTCACTTGGTTACTCAATTTGATGAATGTAGAAGGGTTCGTGTTTACATGATTGCCCTAAAATTGGTCATGAATCTTATACGTGCCAGTATTTAACATCCGTCACAATTCGATCGCTTCTCGATGAGCCGTTATTGGTATTATAGATCACTGGTCTGTGTGTACAGAAGAGGGCTGTAAACAGAACTTTATAAACAGGAAGGGTTGTTAATCAAGTTGAAGAGGTTAGTGAAACATGTTAGAAACCAATGTTACTGATAGATTCGGATTTTACATCAAATATAGGATGAGGTCTCATCTCCAACTATAGGTTCATTGGGAACTCCTTCTAGAAAATAAAGATATCGCAGTCATGTTGATTTCAGGGGAATTTTCTATTTTTTTTGTGTCTTTTAAATTATTTCCATTCAAAATTTTACCATCTTCACCTATGAATATATTTTCCTTAGTCACAATGCGGCACAAGAATGAACCAAGATTATTTGTGTGACCACTTTGCCGAGCCAGGAGGAATACAATTTCGTTTCGTTTATTTACAGCCCTCGCCCGCTTTTATCTCCCGCCATCTCATCCATTTCACCCCTCGTATTTATTTGAATTTGCGTTAATACTAATTAGGCTCAGCGTCCCGGCCAACTGCAAATAGCAGGTGTGAGCAGTTTAATGAAAAATATTAAATTACGCAATTTCAAGGGTCACAACCTCGCGACCAACACTTATTATTTTACCTGTCCATGCCAACAGGCAATGTAGGGGAAGGGTGGGCAAAGTGACCACTCTATTTTTTTCAAGAAGTTATATTAATTATTGTTAAAAACAAACAAACATTACGCATAATCTAGCTTAACCATATCTCCGTTATTTCTTGTAAAAAAACCTTGTTTTTCAAACCTTCAAAAATGGCCAATTTGCCCAATAGTGAAGGGCTAAATGGCCACAAGGTGGCCACTATACCCAACAAATATTACAACTGCATTACAAAAACAAATAATGAGTGTATTTTCCACAAATAAGTATTATTAAATTTTCTAAACGTGTTTCACAGACATAAACAAGAAATACCAAAGTTGAAAATCGCATCAAAACATTTAATGAATTTTGTAATCTTCTTATTTCATTTTATTCGCAGTGGTCACAATGTCAAATGAACTCATTAGCTAAATTAACTAGCTGTATTAAATAATTATCTAATTGTCTTCGTCCTCTCACCCAGCTCAAGCTTCATTTGCTCAATTGTGGCAACCAGAGCATCTGATCACAATAATAAAAGTCCATGGCCATCGGTAGCCAACATATCAATATTTCGATATTCGATAGTATCTTAGGTAAGGTATCGATGACGATATTTATCGAATGGCTCAGTATCGATACTTTTTGCAACCGATAGTAGCGATCAAAAATATCGATATTTACTAAAATATCGGTTGAAAAAACATAAGTACCTACTTAAGCCCAACTGTAATGTCAATTCGGGCAATGAGTTTTCGACTATAGTTTCAATTACAGGCAAATTAAACGTAAATTACGACACAGACACATACACTCACCCTTATCAAAATCAACAGACAAAGGGTTCCCTTCTTCTTCTTTCCATTTTCCTGTACAGGCCGACGCCATGATGGACACATTTAGTGACATTTACTCATGGAGGTTATCTAACCTAGAACGTCCATGGAAAGCTCAGCCACAACACTAAAAGTCAGATTTTTTCATTCGACTCAAGAATTTTTGAAATGTTTGATATATCAGATTGATATGATGAACGCATATAATATATGCGTCGCATATAACATATATAATATGTCGAATGAAAAGGAACGATATATGCGTACATCATGCCGAATTATCACCTGCGTTACCCAAATGAAGAGAGTATCATGCAACACATTGTCTCCAATGACGAATGCCGAATGAAAAGCGGTCTGAGGTTTGCTTTTCGTGTATTTTTTCGGTATATTATTTTTCAATAAATCCATTGGAATTGACCAGATTCTTACGTCGTAGGTCATCATTAATAACTACAACGATTTATGGCAATCAGTGACGTGTATATAAAGAGTTTCCCCAGACACATCAATTTTTCCATTGTTCATTAATTAAATAGTTCATCATTGTTGAAAAAGGCCCCTAGTCTCGTTTGAAGGACGATGAATGAATAAGTTACTATCAAACTCAGCGATCGTGTTCAATACCATCACGATGTTGATATTTCCCACAGAGTAAATACTCGTACATTTAACATCGTAGGTACTGAAACCAAGTGGCGAATCTTTAATAACCCCGATCCCCTTTGATTTATAATTGGTCTCCGCGCGATTTCAATTAACCAAAACGGGCAGACCTTCCGATTCATTGTCAGTTTCGAAAGCAAGAGAGACTGCGATGGTGTTCCGTTAACTCCAATCTTCCCGCTCGATGAGTTCTCAACATGAGGGACCATAAAAGTTGTGATGTGAAAAACAAATGATTTAATGCTCAGTTAGGTTCATACAAATGAAGTGAAAGTACATTGAAGTAAAAAATGTCTTCGAGTCTATTATTTATTCAAATACCTTCTGCGGTTCCATTATTTGACGAATGTTGATTTGTTTCAATGTCCCTGCATCAAGCCTTTATGACGCAGGTACTCGTACAAATGATCAACACAATGTGTGTCATTATGACCATTATTTCAATTGTGACCATTATGTCATAATGGTTTGTGTCCACAATGAATTTGATCATAGAGTGATTAACAACAGAGGAACTTTTTTATATTATGTCAATTTTATATTATTCATTGTAGGAGGTTTTTGCTGGTGTCTTCTTTGAAGTTCCGGCTTTCTACACATTCGACGTTGAGAACTTGGACATCTTGTTATTTATGAAAAGTCTAATCAACAATCGTCGCAAGTATCCGTCGGTTTCCGGCTGAATCAGAAGATATTGAGCATCATAATAATAATAGCTCATGTTGGATATCAAAGTTTGTTTTTTTTCGTTTTCTTCGAAAGCGTTTTTGGATTTTTTGATGTGAATATTGATTTTAGTGCTAGGTCCTGATGTTGTACATTAGATCGATGATGACTGCATAATAGTGAATCAGAGAAGGGAGTGAATCAAAATAGAGGAACCAAACTCGTATTATAACAATGATCTAGAAACCCCTCAGTTGAAGGGATTCTCTCGATGATGAGCGCACATGACGGTTGTGCCAGAAGCAGATTAGGCTCGCAACAGCCTCAACTTCTCGCATCCATCTCCGACGGATGATGTCTAGGGAACGTCTGGCGCACCTCGGGGATCTGGATGCTCGGGAGAGCCACAATTGTATACCACGCTTCGTTGAGTGTCCCCCTCTCCCTTCCCTGCACAGCCCACAAAACGGAATGAACTTGATTCCAAATTACTAACGTAATTAAAGACGGTTGAACCAGAGCTGTTACCTACTGCGTTTGGCCTGATTCAATTAGATCCCCCTCTCTTTCTCCTCGACCATTTAACTTCTAATAGCTGCCCCGTTGGTCCCTCGTGAATTTCTATTATCAGTGCTACAACAGTAATCCACATTGGCTTCATTAGGCTTAGTAGTTCTGATAAGCAATTAAATTTTCCAGATTCAGAGAAAACTAAAAATTGAGAAAACATCCGTTGGAGAAACGCGCATTTTACCAAGCCGTACACGTGACAAAACTAGAAATATAAATTGCCGTTTGAAGGGATGAATCAAAGGCATGAACTAAGAAAATGTTAAAGACGTCGAATAATAATAATTATGACCATTAAAGTTTAACGCTGTGGGCCGCAAATATGTGAACTTGCAGGAGAAAAAGTTCAGCTCGGATTGAAATAAATCGAGCTTCATTATTCCCCAACTTCTCTGAAATCACGCTCAAGAGGATTTAGCACCTTCCTCCTATAAACACTTCGCCCGGCGAAACCCATGTAACCGCCCCAAGTTCCCTGCCCATCTGTGTGCAGTATTCAGTGATAATGAATTTCCATAGTTTCCGCTAGCGGTTACCAATCATTTCTGAATAACCGATTTGACATGGAAATTCCGATTGGAAATTTACAAGAGGGAGAGAGAGGATAATCTAAGCTAATTTATATAAGAGCGGGCTGCCAGCGTGCAACACATGGTCATTAACAACGGTGTCGCGAGACGACCGCGATTCATATTTCCATTACCAGCCCATTACCATTCCACCCCGACAGGGGCTATTATTGTTCATCTCTCGGCGAATCGATAACAGCCGTCTGCTGATGAGTTGAAAGAAACTGTGCAATATGTACCTTCGACCAGCCGTAAATCACAACCAAAAAACATTTCTATAGTGCCACGTAGCTCTCTATCCCTCATTATGCGATAGCTCGTGGGAGATATAATCCCACTATTCGTAATTGGGCTTGATGCATGAGGAATTATTCAACGAATAATAATTATTAATTATTAACCGTAATCCATACAAATCCTCAATATTCTGTTGCGAAATAATTTGTTACAATGGCACTTTCTTGAAACTCTCATTTATTAGATAGGTTAGCCGTACGGGGCAGACGTCGCAACGAACCCGTTCTCGTCAGATCACGGAAGTTAGGCGACGTCGGGCGTGGATGTTACTTGGATGGGTGACCGCCGGTAGGTGGGTCTCCCGTCCAAGTAATCTTTCACGCTTCTGTACGGCGATCCCCTCTCAACTCAACGGGGCGAGGCTTTAAGCGAAATCATCGGAACAATTCTGATCCACCTAGGTGGACAGCCGATGACGTCCGCGACGCCTAAAAAACGGCAGTCGGACGGAAATCCAACCTGAAATGGTTGCTTACTTTACTTTACTTACTTTTACTACTTATTAGATAGGTCCAATTAATAATTCTTTGTAACCCATATATTTTCCATTTATCAAATCCTCACACAATGGTTCAATATTTTCTGTTCCTTCTGTTTATTAGCATTTATTTGTCTGAGTGAGTGGTAATTGGTAACCAACTCAGTGGTTCCATTTCCTAAAACTGACAATAATTGTTACGAAAAAGTTTAAACTGAATTTAGTTTACTTCCACCTCCTATTCAAATATTCTTCAACACACCTACTGCGATAGTTGATTTCAGATATTAGGCTTCGCAGAAGTACCAGATCCTCAAGACAGCGGATACTGAACTTTGATACAGCAATCGTCGTTCACATAAACATTATTAAAGGATAAAATGCGACTTGGTCTTCAAAACTTACCAAACTTACCGTGCTGACATAATCGATAATTAGCCTTTTTACAAGTGGATATTTATATTCAGATACATCAATACCTTCCCTATGGTATTTCCACTTCTCATTGATGACTCGTTTCCCCTTTTCCTAAATATCCACTAGGTATAAATATCCACTATACATATATATTCATCAATATCCTCAATCATGGACAATCGAGGAGTTATGCTGGTTATTTTTGCCCCCCTGTCCCTTACGCCTCATTCCAAGTGTTCCGGCAGATCTTTCACAGAAGACCGCCTGAGTACTTAGTGAACACCCCCGTTATATACTTGACCCTGCACCAAATATTTCCGTTCACCATGCAGTCACGTTCATACTTCCTCTCGTATCTCCATGCAGTCTCTAGGTATAATAATAATAAATTTGGTCGTTGAAATACTTCTTGTACTTATGTACTTCTGCTTTTCCTACTTCTGGATGTAAATTTACTCGCCCGAGGTCAATAAAGGTAGGTTTGTTGACATGAAAGAACATCGAGCAAAAAGAAGAAATTATTTTCCGGTCCGAGGAAAAATCACTGATGTGTTCACAATATTTTTCCGTTACTTCATACATCCCCGAACCGTTCTTTTGTCAATCCATTCAGTATTTTCAAGCTTGGCTGGTTCCCTTGAAATTACAAATCATCAAAAACATATATTATAAATGAGAGACCGAGTATAAATAATGGCGCCTACAACGAGACATTCGATGGAAAACAATACCCACTAACCAGTCCTCTTTGTTATAACTAATTCGATTGACCATTATGCATAATCCAGCTGATTGCCCCTATTTGGATCACAGAGAGCCCATATCAGTCGGAATTATAGCCAACCTGCTTGATCGCAGCAGAATACCAGATGTGCATACAGGTAACTTCTTTACTTGTAGATAACTCCACATTAGTCTACAATAACAACAGTAGTAGTGACAGTGATTAGTCATTACCTCCTTCTTTCGTGCCATCCGATAATTATTACGCATGCAACACATATAGTTTCCAATGACGTTAGGTATATGCCAAATAAATAGCTGTCCATGGTACAATTGGGATTCACCAGATTCTTACTCCGTAGGTCAACATTAATAATTACAACTTTTATGGGAATCGGTGACGTTCATATATAGAGTTCCCCCAGATACTCTACTTTATTAATTAAATACTTCTATTTAAGACATTAATAAAGACTCCTTCCAGGTTTATCAATATTTCTATCCTTCATATAATAAACGGTTCATCGGTGTTCCAAAAGGAGGCTCTAGTCTCGTTTGCAGGATGATAAATGAATAAATTAATATAAAATTCAACGATCGTGCTTAATTGCAACACGATGTTGATATTGCCTACGGAGTAAATACTTTTAGCATCGTAGGTCCTGAAACAAAGTAGCAAATCTTTAATAAACTCGATCGCGTTTGGATAAATTATTGCGCTCTCCGCGATTAAAAAAGGGCAGCCCTTCCGATTCGTTGTCAGTTGCGAAAGCAGAAGAGTCTGCGATGGTGAGTTCCGTTCTTTCCAATGGTCCCGCATGCTCAAAATTGTTTGCTAAAAAAGAAAAGTTGTTCAAAATTATGGACTCCCTGTGTTGAGGCTGATCTTTAGTTGCAATCTGGAACATGGCACGATCCCAAGTGCACTCAAGGAAAAGGACGTAAAACTGTTTATTTAGGTACCCAATTGGTTAAAATCCACCCACTTGCTATAATTATCGTCTAATGTACAGGTCCATTCATTGTTGCGTGGTCAAACATGATTGAATAGTAACTTTTGGATGCGCAAATCTTATCTGAATTGGGAAAAATCATTACTAGTGCATTGTAAAGTACCGTTCGAGATGGAAAATGCTCATACTAATTCTGCCTAAATGGTGAGGCCCAATTCATGTGAATATGGAAAACCTACAGACGCAATATGAAAAATGAGATTATCCAGAGATGGTATACATACAAGTATGGCTCATACGTTTCAGGGCAAGAAAAATAAGGAGTATCTTGAAACAAATGCAGAGCGATTCAGTACCAACAAACAGCTTTTAGAAAGGCTTGGATTGTTATGGAGCAAAACGAATTGGAACCCTTTCAGATCAGTTGTCTCCTTGTCACTCATCACTTCAGGAATGTTTCACTATTTACTCAGAGTAAGTAATGATTAATTTTTCTCCTGTGTCAATATTACTCGTAAATTTCAATAAAATTCCCGCACGAACGGCTATAAATAACTACTTGTCCATAAAGCTTCTTTACGAATATGGATTGCAGGTCACTCTCACTTACCATGAGCTGGAATTATTGACGGTCATCAAGATCCTCCATCTGACTAATGTTTATTTTCTGGCTGGACTGTGCGCTTACGTCGTACTTTTACAGTCGAATCGATTTCACGTTATCCACTCTATTATCAAAAACGGCTTTTACAACTATCCCAACGGACTAACTCAAGAGCAAATGTTGATAAGATCAAGGGCGAACGACAAAGTGACCAAGATTACCAAATACGGTTTGAGGTTCTTCGTTATATCCACTTTGGGAAGCTGTTTGAAGGAGCCGCTGCCATATGATTTCGTTGTATGGACCAAAGAGTATAACGGGTGGATACCATTCGTAGTCGACTCATGGTCAAGGTAAGTGAGTGTTGAAGAATTTTCATGTAAATTTAGAACAACCATTCCCAGAAGAGTGGGTTTCCTCTAGTTGAGTTGATCCAGTAAATTAGATACAACATGAGTAAATACAGTCATTGTCATGGACTAAAAGAGTTTCGATCCTCAACAAAGGGCAACCGGCAAGGCACAGTATGAAACAGTTAATAAAGACGCTGACCCCTTCATAAAATTTATGAATGTTGATCCATTTTCATGTTGTGAATTAATATTTGATAATAATTCCCAACATGGAAATGGATCAACTTTCAGTTGAAATATTCAAAAATTAATAAAGATCTGTATACTTGCAGAATTGATAATGGAGGTACCTATCACAAACATACATCCTTTATACTTACCGTTCTAGATACTTTCTCAGTCAGTTCTACCACCTAATGGCTGCTTTGTCAGCAGCACTGCTCGGCGGTTCAGTATGCATTGTTTTCATCACCGTCGCCGAACATCTTCTGGCTCAACTGGAAATACTGTCAATCTCCTTCAAGAACGCTGTCAGGTGCATTCCAGCAAAAAGCGATGCAAGAGGAGAAAAAATGGCTTATCTACGTATTAAATGTTGCCTACAGCACCACAACATAATTCTAAAGTAACACCAAAATCTATTCCATGAGAAATATCCATGCAATACTGGTGTAAAAAGTGAATTATTTCGAGTAGATTTTTTGACGAGTTTCAGAAGTACTACAGCATACCACTTTTCTGCATGTTGGCTGGAACTACAGTGGCGATGTGTACTATAGCGTACGTGGTCACAGTTGAGTACCTTGCTCTCTGTTTTTCTATTTCAACAGGAGAAATGTTTCGATGTGAACGAAAACGTTGATAATCTCATGGATGTATTGTGTTATCTTCAAGTTGTAGATACACTTGAAATGCGTAAAGAGGTTGAGAAATATTTAGTATATTGGTAGAATATCTCTAGAGGCAAGAACTTACTTATGATGTCATATGGCTAATTGCAACATCTGTAAGTCGGTGCAACATCATAAGTACCTAAGTTCTTGCCTCTTGAGATATCCTACCACTAAAGATATTCTACCACTAGAGATATTCACTTGATACACGAAAGATGTAGCAGGATAATATACATTATACATATATATTATTATAATGTATACTAGTGTTGGTCATCCTTACCCGCAATCTATATATTATTATATAATTTTTTTATAATCTTTGAATTAGATAGCACTTTTTAATAAGAAATTTATAAGAAATGAGAAATTTATAGAAATAATTAAACCATACTTGTATGATCCAATCAGAATAGGTACCATATTTCTCAACTTCCTCAGGAAATGTTATTTTGCAGGATCCTAGTTCAACGTTCGGAGTTTCAGCGGCGTTCCTATCATTGATGGCTCCAGAAGTCGCGTTCTGCATTTGTTATTGCACTTACGGACAAAAAATCACGGATATGGTATGTATTGACATTTCGGATGAGGGCGTTTTTCTAAAAAAATAGAATTTAGGACAAAGGTTGGGTGGAATGCGACGCTCTACAGCAACAACATTGGGGTATGTAATACATTGCAATATCAGTCACAATTATATGTCAGCATCCCATACAACGCGTACGTATACCCACCTTTGTTATTTGGGATCTTCCCATTTATTTTCTTGGAGTGTTATCGATTCTCTTCCTTTCGAGGTTTAGGATTCAGCCAACATCCGATGAATCCAAAATAGTATTAGAAGGTTCTCATAGCAATCGTAATCATACAGATCAACCCAGAGTCAGATTGATCACTATCGGGACGAATTTACTCAACACACAGGTTGTTTCCAAGTTAGTATGGACGAAGTTAGTTGAACTAGAAAATATTAATGGATAGAGCAAAATATTATTCTCCCAATTTTCGAGTATCTACTAATTTACTGAATGAAACGCAAAATATTTCGATTGAGGGTAACAACGTTCAATCTCCGAATTGAGGAAAAATGATGGGCCAAAATGGTGCAGAATCTATTTTCAACACACCTCACCTCCAACATGAGAAAATACAAACTCAGTTTTTATCATAGGGAGATATCTTACGAGAAACTGTGTACAACGCGCCATGGTATTACCAACCGAAAGCAGTAAAACTGGCATTGCTCATGGTACTGATAAAAACAAGGACGCCTCTAACTCTAAGCGCCGCTGGTTTGAAAGATTGTTCTATCAAGTCTATTGGAGAGGTAAGAAACATAATCGAAATACTTTAGGTTTATTTTTTTGCTATATAACAACTAATAGCACTGATAAGCAGAGAAGTTGTGTTAATGAATAATCTGGTCCATGTGGTAATCGGTGAATGTCGTACCTCGGCACTGAAATTTGTTCCTAACCACCCTCCACAAGCGAGCATAAAGTTTATGTTTTTCAAGATTAATGCATTCATCAATCCGCTGCCAAATTTCCCGACTTTCCGAAGTTCGATGGAATCGAGTCGTTTGGGGACCAACCCACAGGGTAGCTCCCAGTATTTCATTCCAGTCACACTCAAACCAGTGATCCAAACTGGAGATAAAGCACCCTCGAGGAAGAAATTGTCTCGTTATATTACCTCTGGCGTATTAATTAGGTAGAAACGTGAATATTCAACGGAACAGAAAATTTTTTACTACCTGATATAAACATAATATTATCTGTTCTAGATAACACAAACTACATACACCTACTTCAACGCACTTCAGATCTTCAGAGGAAATCCTACATACCGAAAACAATAAAATATTCAAGACGATGTCAGGTCGTGTCTTAACTCAATCTAGTTCACTGTGGTATTAGCAAATATATTTATTCATTACGAAACCGAACTTTCGAAAATCGAAGATATAATGTATGCAGTTCTACTCCACATCCTCCCCATCAGTTATACGTATAATCAAAGTTGTTACAATTGGGTACCCAGCAGTAGGTTTCAGGACAACATTGTTGGGGGTTTGGCGAACGACACGCCGAATTTGATGTCATTTGGTAAAATATACGATCCGTGATATTTATGAGGGGTCTTGGCGCGTTCTCCCTCACTCAGCGAGAATGTGAACTGTTGAACGAGTTTTGCCAAGATGACTTTGATGACCAGCAGCGTGAAGTGTGAACCTGCAAAATAGTGAAACTCGTTCACGTATTTCCACATACCGAATTCTTACAATTATTGACCATAAAATGTTATGTTGCCAAAAATCGTTTGAGTACTACTACTTCAATGGTCAATTAGTTACATGCTAATATAGTAACAGTACACTTCGAATCAATCGGAATTTCATTCCTGATTTTATTCTGTTGATATTTTATATTTCTTCCAAGCATCTGCATCTACCAATGACAAAATAAAGATAAGCACGCAAATACTAGATGGCGTTGGCCATGGACTAAACGATGTGACAATAAAAGCTGTAATGCATTTTTGATCTTACCAATACATTTTCTCGGCCCGCGCCCGAAAGGCATATAAAAGGAGTTTGTTATGGCCTCTGGGTTCTCAAACCTTGAAGGCAAGAATTTGTCTGGGTCTGGGAAAAGCCGCTCGTCTCTATGAAGCCCCAATACAGAGATGACAACGCATTCTCCTCGTCTAATAGCAACTTCTTCTTTCTTGTAGTCTCTGACACAGATCCTTTTTAGGCTGTGGACGACTGGATGGAGCCTCAACGATTCTTTAAGTCGAAAAAATAATTGAAAGGCTAAGTTAGTAGATGAGCAGAATCGGGCGGGGCTTAGGGGAATTTTTCGGAGAGGGAGGGAATTATCCATAAATTCCAAAAATGAAGCAGTCTGACAAGTGACAGATTATTTTGAAGGTTTTTAACGCTGAACGTTTTTAACATGATGGTGAAGTTGGAATTGCGAATTCCGTTCTCAAACTGTAGCACCATGGAAGAAGGGAAATTCCTTCTTCCGTGCTGTAGCACTTTGAAGATAAAGAAACGTGGTTGTTACTTGAGATGTTCTTCACAGTCCAACTGCTCTAATCTGATAATGGAATAAGATATCGCAATTCTGACTTCATCATTGAAAAATTTATGA
Source organism: Stenodema calcarata (assembly GCA_963920205.1). NCBI lineage: Eukaryota > Metazoa > Arthropoda > Insecta > Hemiptera > Miridae > Stenodema > Stenodema calcarata. The sequence continues at coordinate 17,448,487 of OY986051.1, forward strand.
ACTGAGGAGACAAAATTTGTTATAAAACCAGTAAAATAGTGTAAGCCGTCAGACTAATAGACCGCGCGGCCGCCAGAAGAGCGCCACTGGATGAGGGCTACCAGGCGACCCCCACCACAGATCGCCTCCAGACGTTTCCCCCTCCAGCGACCTATTTAAGCCCAGCGCTGAGGGCTAACAACAGAGTCCAGCAAAACCTCTCCTTGCGATAATAGCCCGTCCGAGTGCTAGCAGTTGTGAATCCCTTTCAGTTTTACAGACGCCCTCCGAGCGTGATTGTGAGTAGAAGCGTCAGTTACGACGACAGTAGTGACATTACGCGTACAGACAGTGATCTGCAAGAACAGCCCGTCCGAGTGCTAGCAGTTATAAGATCTCAGTACTGTGAGTTATATTTACACCTTTTCTGGCCAGATAGGGACGTTGAGTACACATAGGAGTCACCTCCATTAAGCTACACGTAACCCAAGTAGGACGGTTACGTTTACCTTTGTAAATCTTTCATTCATATCTTTCTATTTGCTTATTCACCCAGGGACCTGTTCATATGGACAGCCCTGGCCTCATTTAACGTCACTCTAACTTGATACCGACCTTGCACGGTCACGACAAGTACGGTTCCAAGTACCAGTCACTTGAGACGTATTCTAGTTTAAGTTACACCAAGCTGAGTATATTTCATTTGTTTCATATTTCGTATTTCTTGAGTTCAATATATTTCCATTTATTTGTTACAAGTGTTATTCCTTTCGTCACCCGTACCCGTGTTGGCGTTTATGTAACTGACGCACAGTCACTTTTCCATTTTGGTCACGCTACAGGTGTGTCAGCTTACATATTGGTGGCAGCTTGTGGGATTTTTGTCTGGTAAGCCCAGGCACGAATCCAGTTACGCCGACACGAGGTGACGAGAAGAAAGCAAAACAACAACAGAGTCACTCACACAGAATATCATACACCGTCATTTCCTTGACGTATTTTTGATTACACATTTTCCTTGTTACACTACACAATCTTACTTTGCAACAGGGGGGACAGTAACCCTATAACTTCAGTCACTCATTTTAAATCACACATTTCACTATGCCCAGAATTCAGAGGAACGGGGGGAACGGTTCGTCACCCGACGTACTGGACACAATCAATGCTACATTGATCCGCCTGTCACGCCTGTTTGACCACGGGCCCAGGTTACACTCAGACGCCAGTGATTACAGGGGGACGAATATACCGCGTTCTATGGTCATGGAGATAGATCCATGGGACCCAAAGAAGACAATGACGGGACGACGTGACGCCAAGACGCCAAGACCTAACCCCAGGTTCCCGTGCATGTTTTGTGGGGACATGTCACACTTCCCCGTGGACTGCAGTCACAACCCACAGAAGACTATCTTCTGCAATTACTGTGGGGTACACGAACATCTCGAGATTGACTGTATCAAGAAACGGAGCCTTCTACCCATTTCACATCCACCTGGGGTACAAAACGTGTCAACTGGACCATTGGCCATAGGAGGACGCCCACAGTCACGAGCCTCAACAGCAAGCATCACCTTTCAAGATCCAGCCAACGAGGAGGTGATGGAAGAATGCTTAGCGACGGTTATTGAGTCCATTCAAGGTTTTTCTCTCAGAGTGCCGGTGACGGTCACTTCTGACCCAACACACACACATGGTGGGCCAGAGACGCAAGTGACACACCCGGTGACGCTTGCTCCTGAGTTGATACAACCCTACCAAGGACCAATGACGCAAGTAACGCACCCGGTGACGACGGTGACGCCCCAGGTGGCGCCGGTGACGACGGTGACGCCATTGACGACGGTGACGCCCCAGGTGACGCCAACCCAAAGAACTACCTACACGCCCCGGATACCCATGACACAGGTGACGCCGGTGACGCCCCAGGTGACGCCAACCCAAAGAACTACCTACACGCCCCAGATACCCGTGACACAGGTGACGCCGGTGACGACGGTGACGCCCCAGGTGACGCCAACCCAAAGAACTACCTCCACGCCCCAGATACCCGTGACACAGGTGACGCCGGTGGTGACGGTGACGCAAGTGACGCACCCAGTGACGCATACTTCTACACCTATACATGGATATGACGAACCGGTGACACAGGGTACGCATACGATGACGCGTAACCCTAAAGCCATACAACGCTGCGACAACTTAATTACACGGGACACTGTTTACCCAAGGGGACGCCGTAGACTACGGGGAAGGAAAAAGGAAGACGGTAACCTTTAACCTGTCTAGTAATTAATTACACAAACATACACCTTTTTTTAATTCCACCTTTTTAATTAATCTTTTTCACCTTTTTAATTAACATACACCTTTTTGTAATTAATTACACGTACATACACCCTTTTCTTGATATATGAACCACTTTACAATTTAGTAAAATTTTAAGAAATTAAGCTATCTACTGCTTGGTGTAGCTTACTCTCGGGACCTTGACTTGCTGATTTATATCTTACTCTGCTACCTGCAATTCTTGTAATTCTTGTAATCTTTTACTTACCTTTTGTGCATATTTTTTTTGTAAAACTTGCTAATTATAACCAAATTTAATGTAAAAAGTACTTACCTTTTGTGCATATACTTATACAATTTGGCAATTGTAACTAAATTTAGCGACTTAACTATTTGATTTAACCTTCCTATTAAAATTTAACTCGCTTCAACTCACTTGTTTGGGCACTGATCGACGACAACACCAATCTTCGGGGAATCTATGGTTACCGGCGAGGACGCCGGCTCCCAGGAGGGAGGGGAGTGTAAGCCGTCAGACTAATAGACCGCGCGGCCGCCAGAAGAGCGCCACTGGATGAGGGCTACCAGGCGACCCCCACCACAGATCGCCTCCAGACGTTTCCCCCTCCAGCGACCTATTTAAGCCCAGCGCTGAGGGCTAACAACAGAGTCCAGCAAAACCTCTCCTTGCGATAATAGCCCGTCCGAGTGCTAGCAGTTGTGAATCCCTTTCAGTTTTACAGACGCCCTCCGAGCGTGATTGTGAGTAGAAGCGTCAGTTACGACGACAGTAGTGACATTACGCGTACAGACAGTGATCTGCAAGAACAGCCCGTCCGAGTGCTAGCAGTTATAAGATCTCAGTACTGTGAGTTATATTTACACCTTTTCTGGCCAGATAGGGACGTTGAGTACACATAGGAGTCACCTCCATTAAGCTACACGTAACCCAAGTAGGACGGTTACGTTTACCTTTGTAAATCTTTCATTCATATCTTTCTATTTGCTTATTCACCCAGGGACCTGTTCATATGGACAGCCCTGGCCTCATTTAACGTCACTCTAACTTGATACCGACCTTGCACGGTCACGACAAGTACGGTTCCAAGTACCAGTCACTTGAGACGTATTCTAGTTTAAGTTACACCAAGCTGAGTATATTTCATTTGTTTCATATTTCGTATTTCTTGAGTTCAATATATTTCCATTTATTTGTTACAAGTGTTATTCCTTTCGTCACCCGTACCCGTGTTGGCGTTTATGTAACTGACGCACAGTCACTTTTCCATTTTGGTCACGCTACAGGTGTGTCAGCTTACAATAGAGACATTTTATACAAAACCATTTATTTCTTCGAAAATTTTGCTCTTGTTACCATGATGCATCACCGTGGATTTAGTTTTTATCGTAGATTATTTTCGTGTGTCACAAATTTAAGGAAGTTTCAGAATAATAAGAGACGATAGTTGGTTTTTTTGAGCCGTTAATTGCCAAGCTTACGCGTAAATAAATTGAAAAATAGTGTTCAAAGTATAGCACATCAAGAACATGAGGTAAGTCGCGGTTCGCGCCAACTACTCAATAATAAAACGTAATTCGGACGAATGAAGGGCCATAAAACGGAAGAAGGGAACATAAACTTTTGCCTCGTTGACGTACCTAGAGGATTGTCCGTATTTGCCTCTTTACACCCAAGAAACGTTGGTATACTAATTTCACAGAGGGGAACAGATACTAATTTTATGGACGTTACCGTTAATGCATCTGTCCAGGAGCCTCATTTCCCGGACGGCGTCATAATTGTATCCTCCGTTCTTTGAGATAGATGCAGTAATTTCGTTTCTTATTTCGGTTTGCAAGTCGGGCGTCGCCGCGCTTAGATCGTACAGAGCGAAAGTAACGGCGCTGACGATGGGTTGAAATCCAGACGTTAGAAACTGGAATATTTGGTCGCTCAGGAATTCTTCGGTGATTTGTACTGTGTGAGATGGAAACATGGAGACAAAATAGATTGTGAATGTTGATGATGACAGGACCCAATTCCAAAGGTTCATTATTGAAATATTATAACAAAATGACTCACATCAGGATGAAACTATCGAGTTTTTCCATCGGTTTGGGGGAACCTTATTGATATCTTCAAGAATGAACCATTGGAATCAACAAGAGTAACGAAACAAAATTCGGAACATTTTAGCCAAGTTCAAAGAATCCACAACATCCCATCCCACTCCCTACTCTTCACTCGATTTTTTTACAACTGAGAAAAATAAATGTATTTTGGAGCTCATCTTGATTTTGAAAATCATAAATAACGTTGCATAGACTCAATAATCAACATCAAACGAGTCTTGAACATTTGAAATGTAGAAAACAGTGTATATTATAAAATAATATATATTCCAATATGTTATCAATATATTATATTGATTTTTGCCATATGTTTTATCGAATTATAGTGTCGTGAAGAAGAGAGCTTTAATACATATCAGAAACACTCGCTGAAGAGAGCATGAAAACTACTGCGTTATTTCCTGAACCTCCTAAAGAAATTATCAATGTAGGAAATCTCAACAACGTATAAATAAAGTAGAGGCAAAAATTGTTGAGATGCTCTATATTAATGGAGGAAAAAATGTGCAAAAGGGGAGAAAATTGAAATATGCAAAATCTTACTTGGTTTTCCATCAAGAGGAGTATCGAGATATTCGCCATCAAAGACTTTATTCGGGGGAACACTCCCGAGTTTTTCTTCAACTCCGGTTTTCTCCTTCATTTTCCGCATCATATTGACAAAGTCGTTAGGTCTGGACGACTGAAGTTTCCTACGCAGGAAACCTTTGAAATATTTTACCGTGCACCAGGAGGGACCGTCTCCCAGGAAAGAAGCCTTAATACTTTGAAAAAATCCCGTTTCAATTACTGAAAGCGCCTTGTCCGTGAATTCGTCTTTCGTTTGGCCTATTGTGATTTCAAGGCCGAATATGGCCAACGAGATGATGTCAGACACGGAGGTCTCTATGGGTCGACGAATGTCCGCAGAATCCCCAAGTTCCCGCGATATTCTTGTTATGAGCGTTCCCAAGTTGACCGTAAAATATTTAAACATCCCTTCAAGAGGTTCAGGAGAAAAAACTGGCAACAATTTCCGACGAGCAGTGCGCCATTCTTCGCCATCAAGATCAAACAGCTCTCCTGAATTCCCTCTGTGCGGGCGATCCGTAAAGTATTCAAAATCCCTCATGAGAACGTTCTTTATGAGTTGTGGGTCCCGTAGGATCAAGCAAGGCCGAAGGATAGATTGTGATTTTACAAACTTTTGGTTCGTGTTTTTGTCGTACATTGCTTTGTATTCTCGACCCGATGACGAACTTCGAAGAAACTGCAAGCGTTTCCGGACAGCGCGTAGTACGGTTTCAAAGCACCGAACGTGATATTTGAATATGTACAAGGTGGCAGTAACTGCAGCTGCGCCCATTAGGGCGACGGCAAACCTGCAACAAGCAAATAAACATTTATTTATAGAGCTATGGGTAGAATTATCTTGAACCTAACCGGAGAACTTACTGTTTCAACAACGCACAAGTTTCAACCAGACATACCTCCACTGAACCACCTTGATGTGGGAGATTGTCAGCTGATAGACAATACTGCCGCGGTATAGACATGAGATATACCCATTGATTAGCTAACTAGTACTTCATTTCATTGTATGCTTTTCTTTGAGGAATTTCTTCCCATTTCACGGCAATTCAAATTGGTTATCCAAACCTCTGAAGCACATGAAGCAAAGTCACAGGGTATACGTTCAAAAAAACTTATACCTGGTGTAAAACTTTATGAATCTAGCCACAACCATGGTTTGGAAATCAGGCTAGCTGGGCTAACATTATAACAGTGTTAGGTATATTGTTAGCCGACAGACAGTTCAATACAATGTCATGGTATTAAACTGTCGGTCGGTAGTGTCGGCCCCGAATGAAAAGGAACAGAAAGGAAGAGAATTATAGACTTTGCTGCTGCGCAGCACAAGACTGAACGGACTGCAGCGTGAAACACGTCCATTTTGGCCTTCAGATGGACAGACGAATCGGCAAACAATCTTCCCCATACGTTATTAAGGGCAAACATTGCTGAGTGGGCCTTCTACTTAATGTAGAATAACATACCAATAAGAAGCAATAAAATATATATTACATATATATATTATATATAATATATATTTTATTGCTTCTTATTGATAAGAACATTGAAAAATTAAATACACGTCCACCAACTACTGACAATACCAGACGGTGATGGTATCGATTCAGTGAGTAATGTAATGGACCCAAAAAACGACTGAATGACTCAGTTTGTAATTTAGTTCAACAGTAATAATGTGTTTTCGCTGATTAATACCTAGGTTGTGCTTTAGCTGTAGACTGTTATCTCAACGTCGGTAACGTTTTGAAATCTAGGAAACGGCTCAGTTTGATTGCAATATCGGTGTGATTGCATCTTGTCTATAGAAACTTACTGGGCGTTTCTACAGGCTCCGAGGCTTTCAAATCAAATGGCATTCACAATCATGCGATCCACATTAAATAGGACGTTGGAAGTGAAGATAAAATCATGTTGAAAATTCACGCCATACAAAAAACTTCCAATTTAGCAAAGTATGTTCCACGACTCGGCTTTCTGAAGGTACCTACTATTGATTACTGATAACCTCTCAGTGGTGAGTTGATTCGAATCAATGCACTCAGTAAATTCCAACTACAATTCATTGCTATTAACCTCGCCACCCTTGATAAACATTTTGTACGTCAGGATGAACTTGTCACAATGGCAATTGCATTGTGTTTATGGGTAGTTCATGGGTAAGAACTGTACATTTCTACGACTATTTTCGTGTTGCTGCGATTCGCACTTTGAAAAATCGGTCGTTAGTACCATCCTCTATATAAAATCCGTGGCGATTGGAGCAGGATAGCCAGGTGGTATGCATTTCATAGACATTTGGTACTGGTATAATTTCTACGAACGTGGTAGCGTATCGCCTCGCCAAGCAAACAAATTGAGAAAATCGAACGGTTTACCGGAAGTCACTAAACGTGATTTTCAGGTATCCATATAATAATATTATTGGCTCCTTAAAAGGAGCCTCCTATTTTACCGATCAACTTGAAATGTAGTGTGGATCTTATTGGTGTGGATAAAAAAAAAAGCTCTGAAAGTTTCAAGTCGCTAGGTCTGAATGGAGCCGACTTAAATTACTTCAAAAACTATTGTTTTCGCCCTTACCCTGTTCTTTTTCTTCATCTTCAGTTACGCAAGGCTACAGCCTCTCCATCTTCAGCGATTGACTTGAAATTTTGCACAGAGCTTAGTTTCAAGTCAGTTTGTGCCTTTAACAGAATTAACCCATTATCTCAACCCAAAAAACAAATATCTAAGGCTAATTTTAGTCTAGATGTGGCCATATTGATGAGTTTACAACCGGGGTAACAGGAACAATCAACTATAAATTTTGCACAGACCTTGATAACATGACCCAGTGCCATTTGAAATATTTAACCCATTTTCTCAACCCAAGAAAATTGAATGAACAATGTAGACTAATTTTGGCCCCTTTGACGGGTCCACAGCCTGGGTAACTGGACCATTGTATCTAAAAGGTTGCTTAAAAGGATCTTTCAACGGCTCTGGGTCATATTAATTATTGTATGTGTTATCCTTGTGATACAGTTCTTTTGGGTGGGGGCTGGGCCAGCCGGCTGAATGCCACTGTAGGCTGGCCAAATTATTTTGCTACATACGCTATTTGATGCTACTATCTTCACAATGGGAACTGAATTGACACATTTGAGGATTATTCTACCTAATTGAATGGGTAGCCGGAACAACGTTGGATGTCCAGAAAACTAACTTTTTAGCATGCAATAAATAATTTGTTATTATGTCTACTTAGATACCTCTCAAATTCCAAGGAAATCATATGATTCTAAGATACAACCATATTCCACCGAAAACTCACTTCTTCACATTTTGGATATACTATGTTGTTCCGGCCACCCATTTAATTATTCTTGTCCACAGGTCTTTTCAACATCAACAACAAAGAGATGTGGTACCCCCCAAAAACATTACGTGTAAAGTCATATTCTTGCAGTATCATGAGGCGGCCCTACTCTATGTCTGTTGGTTCTGTTCTTTGTCTGTCGGTTTCTTCCATTTTGGTATTTTTTGATTAAAGTAAATTAAATACGTTGTGAAAGAATATTATATAAATGTAACTTATACTATAAATATGGGATTTGCAGTTCAATACCAGTCATCTGATTGAATCCAAGAAAAAATAGAAAGAAATGAAGGTAAAATTCCAGTTTGAAGGTCTGTCAGTTTAGAAGGAACCGAATCAAGCTCAACATTTATCGATATTAGTTTCGAGCCGGGGAGCGCCTTCTCAAACAAATCAAAGCAACTTCTGTGAAAAGGGATGGAGCAATAACAACAATTCGTTACTCAGAAGGCGCAAGTTTCTTTAGAACTTTCGGGTAAACGATCCGTTCACGCTTTGCCGACACAAACTTCGAGAAGAATCGCTAGTCATTCCGAACTATGAGGAAGAGTTTCGGGAAGGGCAGGGAATGATTAAACAGTAGATGCCCAAATTCTACCAAGTGATTGTTTGCTTTTTGGAGAACTCGAGTTCTGCATGCTAACTGTGACGCAAGCTGCCTTGTTGATTTAGCTAGTTCATGAAATATGCGAGGACGGAGAGTGACATGACGAAGCTCGAAAGGTTTAACGTGAATAAATATTTAAAGAGATAATTCAGTATCACCAACAGGAATCCAACTCAATTTCACTTTCCACTCTCGGAAACCCCAAAACACCAAAATCTATTAACGCAAAAATATAGAGAGAGCTGATGAGTCATCTGTTATGACAAGTGCATTGAACACCACAGTTTCTATCCTAATCAATATGGGCTATATCAATAACATTGGAAATATTAAGTACTGTTAAATACGTTGAGAGGCCGAGACCCCACTTTTGCTTCACGATTTTCGACATCTCCCGGGCGCCATATAATGATTTAGAGACATGTGGTTAGTAGAGAGAGCTTAGGCTATAAAATACATCAAGTAGCTTTCCATTTCCAATAGGTTCACAGGATCACTCAGAGTAATGTTTGATCCCAGTCGTAACCTGAAGTCGGCGAGTCATCGTCGTGAAGGCGAAGATTTGGTAGAAAACCCAGACTGCCTGTCACTTTCGCGACCTGCCGTTCCCAAAGCCAGTGGGGGATAGAAGTTTGGGCCCGCGGGAACTATCAACTCTACCTCCAGCCTAATAGACTGACACTTTGACCTAACAACTTATATTCTCGAAGATAGATTAGGTTTAATGTTAACAACGGAACACTGAGTCGAGCTAGTATACAAACTATGTATGTTAGGGTATCACTTATTTCAAGACTTCTATTTGGTTCAAAATTAAATCATATGGAATTTCTTGCCTCTTGGATTCCCGTAAAGAATCTTCATCAAAGTTGATATTCAGCATTATCTGCTGTAGACGAAAAGTGACTTGAAATTTGGAGCTATGAAGATTTATGATCCAACAGATGACCGATTCGTGAATACCGATTACTTGGAAAATTCACAGGGACTTGAGTGAATCATTCTGGAGATGTGATAATGTGATTAGACCAAGATTTTGGGCTACGAGACAAAATAACTTTTCCTCCATACGTGTTTTCAATTCACTCGAACTTTTTACCACATCTTCAGTGAGACTTTTTGAATTTCTGGTGAAATTTCAAGACCATAGGCCTAGAACGAGAGTTAGAAGAACAGTTTTATTGAAATAGCATTAGTAGCCATTCTGGTAAAGATTCGGCACGGGTTAAGTATACTCTAGCCAGATATATTACATCCCCCCCCCCACCAAAAAAAAACAAATGCCGATAAAGAGCGTGAATATGGAATTCGTAAGAAACTTCGTATTTTGACATGTGTCTAAATGCTTGCATACGAGTCTGCAACACATTGGGACATTTTATGTCAATATTAATAATAATGTTATCCAATCTTAATAAACCGTTCAGTAACAAATTTATAATTTATTTTTGATCACATTGATAATATTGTGCAATTGGTTTTAAAGTGATTAATCGACCATATGGTGCGTGAGCGCCTGATCCATGTACGTCAAACCTAGTGCGTCAAATCGACACGTGAGCGCCTGATCTATGTACGTCAATCCTAGTGCATCAAAACGACGCGTGAGGGCCTGATCAATGTACGTCAAACCTAGTGCGTCAAAACGACGCGTGAGCGCTTGATCTATGTACGTCAAACCTAGTGTGTCAAAACGACGCGTGAGTGTCTAATCTGTGTACGTCAAACCTAGTGCGTCAAAACGACGCGTGAGCGCTTGATCTATGTACGTCAAACCTAGTGTGTCAAAGCGACGCGTGAGTGTCTAATCTGTGTACGTCAAACCTAGTGCGTCAAAACGACGCGTGAGCGCCTGATCTATGTACGTCAAACCTAGTGCGTCAAATCGACACGTGAGCGCCTGATCTATGTACGTCAAACCTAGTGCATCAAAACGACGCGTGAGGGCCTGATCAATGTACGTCAAACCTAGTGCGTCAAAACGACGCGTGAGCGCTTGATCTATGTACGTCAAACCTAGTGTGTCAAAACGACGCGTGAGTGTCTAATCTGTGTACGTCAAACCTAGTGCGTCAAAACGACGCGTGAGCGCTTGATCTATGTACGTCAAACCTAGTGTGTCAAAGCGACGCGTGAGTGTCTAATCTGTGTACGTCAAACCTAGTGCGTCAAAACGACGCGTGAGCGCCTGATCTATGTACGTCAAACCTAGTGCGTCAAATCGACACGTGAGCGCCTGATCTATGTACGTCAAACCTAGTGCATCAAAACGACGCGTGAGGGCCTGATCAATGTACGTCAAACCTAGTGCGTCAAAACGACGCGTGAGCGCTTGATCTATGTACGTCAAACCTAGTGTGTCAAAACGACGCGTGAGTGTCTAATCTGTGTACGTCAAACCTAGTGCGTCAAAACGACGCGTGAGCTCCTGATCTATGTACGTCAAACCTAGTGTGTCAAAACGACGCGTGAGTGTCTAATCTGTGTACGTCAAACCTAGTGCGTCAAAACGACGCGTGAGGGCCTGATCTATGTACGTCAAACCTAGTGCGTCAAATCGGCGCGTGAGCACCTGATCTATGTACGTCAGACCTAGTGCGTCAAATCGACACGTGAGCGCCTGATCTATGTACGTCACACCTAGTGCGTCAAATCGGCGCGTGAGCGCCTGATCTATGTACGTCAGACCTAGTGCGTCAAATCGACACGTGAGCGCCTGATCTTTGTACGTCAAACCTAGTGCGTCAAATCGACGCGTGAGCGCCTGATCTATGTACGTCAAAATGCTGTTTACAGTTACTGTTGGTGCCAAATTTCATTTTAGCGTTGTTTTCCCTTTGTTAATCGGTTCGACGTTCATCTCGTCGTTCGCTCCATTGGTACGTATGAATTCTTCATACTTTTTGCGACGAAAAAGAAGTATCGACCACAAACTTACGATATTCTTCCGATTCCATATCAACAAATAAAATCACAACACTATTGGTTAGTGATTAATCACTTTCAAACCAATTACACAAATACACAAATAAAATATGTTCGGTAAAATAAGATAAGTAAAATAAGTAAAATAAGATTCGGAGCACACATGTATTCACTCTGTAGGATGATATTTGCGAGGCGTGTATTTTTACATGGAGTTCTTTTTGTTGTTGAAGTTTAAAAGACCTGTGGGGGCAATGAACAAGAGTAATTAGGTAGAATAATCCACAAGTGTGTTTTTTCAGTTCCCTTTGTGAAGATAGTAGCATCAAATAACATATATTAATCAAGCCAGCCTACATTGGTATCTATCAAGGTAAGTATCCACGTGCATTCCCAGCTTGTACACCTTCACCCGTACACCTCCCCGGATAGCTCGCGGAATCACACTGTATTAGGTTTCTATATTTTTTTGGGTTGAGTCTTTTTTAATGGGTGAATTCTTTTGAAAGGCACTGTCTAATGAATAATAAAGATGAAACGAATCTCTGTGCAAAATTTTAAGTCAGAGGCAGTAGCCTTGCCTAACTGAACAAAAAGAAGAAGAAAATGGATTTTGAAGTTATTTAAGTCGGTTCCCTTAAGACCTAGTGACTTGGAACTCCTACAATCTGGAACCTTCTATTATCCACACCGAATTTCAAGTTGATCGATCAAAAAGGAGCCGATAATGGGTATCTGAAAAACGTTTTTCGTGACGTCCGGAAAGCATAAACTCGGTCAAGCAAGCGAGGTTCTTCTCAATTACCGCGTTCCTAGATATAGAAGTTTCGGACCAAAAGAAGAAAAATTAGGGCGTAGCCCAGCCAATTTTTGGGAATGGTTAATGTTATCAGTCATGATTTCAATGATGAACCTTTTGAACATTTTTCAGTTTGAGTTATTTAGAACTTCTGGCTTAATCGGCTTAAAATGATTATAAAACCGATTAAGCCAGATGTAATATGAGTATTTAATCGACTAGGAAAAACTGTGCAACTCACATCGTGGGGTGTCCTTCGATTTCAGAAGCGCGAGGATCGACCAACAGATGACATATACAGAAGGACCGGCGAAGAGCGCATATCGATATCAGCGGGCTAGACTTGAACCCCGAACTGGTCCTGGAGAGACTCAACATCCGGAGGATGGGGATAACTGTAGAGAAAGTTGTGGGGAGAGGGCGGTGTCGAACTTGGCTCAACCTTACCTTATTCGCCGACCTCGCCTCACGTGATATTCAGGTCCATTACGTACCATTGTTGCAGTATCGTGGCACAAGAAGATCCGATCGCAAGAAGAAGACCAAAATATCAACTGATGTAGGACACCGGCTGGAACTCGGCAGCTCTTAATGCCAAATCGCTTTTTTATCGAAGCAGCTTCATTTTCATTCTAAAAGAAAGGATATCTGATGATACCTTATGACTGGGTTCTGGGATAATATAGGTAGGCAACATAAACCTACCAAACCTCCTGAATGGAGACCGTAGTCGCCGTAGCTACCAAAACTATATGTGTCAAGAAATAATTTGCACCAAAGCTCTGTTCGCAGGGTGGAGTTATAAAACCGAACTACCACTTGCGTACAAGCCTGCAACACAGTGAGGAAGATTTATCTTGACACTAGGCCCTAAAAATCATTTTCGCTTGTTCTTTTATCGAATTTTCGGGAGAGAGCTTGTCACATTCGATACTAGCAAACAATGACGCTCGTACATGATAGGTATATTAGCAGCGTGAGATTTGTACATTTTCCTCTTAGGTAAATCAAGATCTTTCTAAAAATAGCTCAACGCATGAGACGCAGATGAAACGTCCGAAGCAACGCAATGGTTGTAAGAAAAAATCATCAGAAATGGCACCATACGCGTTTTGATGTCGCTTTTCGAATTCGGGTACCTTTAAGTAAAGACATCAAAATGTCAAAATATCTCATGATAGTGAAGTCGTAGATGAACTTGGTGTTGATTACGTATCGATAACCTGAGTTTACAAAAGTTTCTTTCCGGCATGTTCTAAATACAAGGTGTGTACAACACCATCTATAATATTACATATTTTGGATAACACACTAAATATTGTAGGTAACACTACACATTTTGTAGTTCTCATTGGCATTGACACCCAAACCATCTCAGAAGAAGAAACTCTGAACCAGCGATGCTAAAATTGAGTCGTTCGGTGCATGCTAGTATTTTTGATTCTGGTCTATTCCAAAGGTTTCTCATTCTTTGAATGTTTGAACCAAACATTCTTGTGAAATATCAAGACATCTAAGTAGCACTATCTCAAGGCTCCAACGTCTGTTTTTGAAGTAGAACACGACCTCAAACACTCTCAAACATGTAGTTGAGCGTCTTACATTGTTAACTGACTCTGGAATGAGCTCTAAACGCACTTGTAACCAATTTCAACGGCAAATTTATTCAATGTTTCCATAAGCACCAAATAATAAACTGATGTGGTGACTAAAAGTCTGCAATCCACCCTTTGACCAATCCCCATGCTTTGCGACTGATAATTGCGAGAGCTGAAGAAAACTGGCGGAAAAACAAAGAAGCTTAGGAAGTGTGAGCGATAATGACGGAAAATAAAGCCACCCTGGAGCCCGCTCCCGGAAGGTTCCTTTGGAGGGGATTTTCTCTCCAGGGGATTTTCATTTTACGATCTAGAGATGCAATAAAATCGGCTTTAGATAAGAGAAGCCTCCACGAACCAAATGATTGCTCATCATTTTATGCAGGTGGATTCAGAAAACGGGGTGACTGCAGCTGGCTTGAGGAAAAGCAGTTAATATAGTTTTATAGCTGTAGTCGGAATTATCCGTCCATGGATCAATCTGATGCTTTTATTTATTGCCTTGATGGCTCAGTCATGGTGGCTGTGACTAAGCACTCCTTCAATATGTTTGTAATTTTTTAATAAACAATATATAATTTTTCATATTGGTTTTCGAACTCTTCTCAACAATTCACCCAGTTTCACCCAACCCCCTCTATTATTATATTCTGAACAGATTAGGTATTATATACTGACTAGATCTCAGCTCTGCACGCAGTAATATTGTGAGTCCCATTACTATACAAAACAACTGGAGTAATGCGCTAAAATATTGTTCAAATACGCGTCAGGTGGTATTTTCCGAATGCATCGGTCAGTTATATATATAAAGTATTCTGCCAACAGAAACTGATTCTAGATAATGTTTCATCAAATATGAATATACTTATATATACCTACATTCATATTTGATGAAACATTATCTAGAATTAGTTTGGTGGAATACTGTGGAATCCTCTTGTACCTACTTCGTGATGTGTTGTACCTACAAAAACATTCACTCCCACCGAAAAGTAAGAATTACCTAAATTCTCTGTAAAATACATTCCAATCATGTTTTCTGTACAGTTCATAGTTCACAACATAATCACATTTTGAACGCATTACTAAACTTCTTTCGTGTACCGGGCTCTCAAGGTAATTTCATTCAGAGCTGTTATCTAGACTGAAGGGTTGGATTGGTTGATAATTGGGTGATTGGGTGATAATTGGTATGATAATTGGGTGATTGGAAGATAATAAATATTTGTGGAAGAATTTGCAGAGTTTTTCCATTCGTTATGATGAATCTACGTAGATATCTTGAAACGTAAACCAGCATAATAATAATTATTATTATTATTATAATAACTAGATGTTCAGATGGCCTTCAATGAACACAAACTTGAGGAACAACGATTTACACACTGTATGACATAAATTACAAATTGGGCATTGATATTCTATTCCAGGGTGAACAATATCCGAATTTTTCATACAATACGGAAGTCGGTATATGCTATTATGAATCGGTGACCAAAGGAAGGAGAATTGCAGTTGAGGAGAATTGCTTGTGATGCAATGGAGGATGGGCGTGATTGAATCAATTATTTTGAGTATTTAGATTAGTAATTGGTCAAGTAATTGGTTGAATAAACCATTTCGGTGATTGGTCGGGCACTAATGAACTTGTCATGAATGTGCTTGACAATGCAAATTACTCATTCATGTGCCAGCTATTGCTTGCCGAAACAGACGCCGATGCTCCTCCAGACGTCAAGATATTATCGTGACGATCCCTGCCTTATCGCTGTGGCCTCGATCCCATCTTTCTATTAGCGTTGAAGGCACAATGGAAGAATACCTTCTGTGAATCCGTAATTGTACAATGTACATTGTCAAGCTTTATGGTTATTACTAGCTGTCGGACCCGTCGCCGACGTGCAGAATTCGGGGTGTGTCCATCTACCTCTGTTCTCTGTCCCGGACGGGCAGAACTCGGGATGGATCCATCTGCCACTCTTACCTGTCGCTTTACGGATTATACCTCTTTCCCTTATACCTATGTCCCTTTACAAACCCTCATAATCTTAAATACCAAAAATAATATTCATCTGTCTCACAGGAAGGAAGAATTAAAGATTTTAATATTTCGGCTTCCCTTTAAACCACCACCCCTATGCATCGGATCTGGGGTTAACCCCCCTACGTCCTTCCCCGGTCACAGAAACATTTAAGTACGGGAGAAAAGTTCGATCCATTGAGCCGTTTTCGAGAATTTAAAATTTTCATAGTGATTTTTCTGACAGACATACAGACAGACACCAAATTCGAAATCAGCATGGTTCGACTCCATTTAAAGCAAAACAAATACCTGTAGTGAAAGTTTTCGAAAATACCCAAGGAACATGAAAATCGTCTCTAAATTTAGTTATATCGATGAAGAAATAGTGACAATGTCTTATGAATTAGTGGATGTCTCAATACTGCTGGGACTGAAACGTAATGATACCTCTAGCAGGTCATCATTTCACAAGCCCATGTGATACTCTTTGCCAACTCTTACGCGAAAGCTACTTTTGTTCCGAAGATGTGAAACCCGTTGGTTCCTATTGCTAAATCGAGTAGAGAGGCCGTACGATCACATCAGCTACCGCCTTGTGATTGTGTTTCCTAAATAGAAACATAGCTCTTATTTCTACTGAGGAGAAAAAAAAGAGAAAAAAATCAAAAGGATGTGAGTATCACCGAAGGTGTGGGGAGCCATTTGAGGATACCTTTCCATTTCAGTTTGGTAGCGGAATGTGCCATCCACGCTAACTAATGGCAGAATGACGGCTAGTTATTTCTCAACTTGGGGGTCGAGTTGACGAGGTGATAAACTAATAATGGCTCCCTCGCTCGTATCGCAGCCGTTCTTTTCCTGTTCACGAACAAACTGCTCCGCATAACACGTAAACGATGGGGAGAGAATGATGATTTGGTCCAATAAGTTTCATACTTTTTCTTGTTTAGCTTTGCTCGTTAATTTTTTCCTCCTGCAATTTTCTCTCGTGGTTTATTTCCTAATACTAACCACAATAGTCAATATTCGTACTAATGACCAAATCGGTAATCATTAGGTAAAATAACGCATTCGTGTGTCCGGAAAATATGACTACATCAACTTTGGACTGGGACGAATTTTGAGCGGCATCTTCAACATTAAAAGTCGATGTTGAAGATGCAGCTCAAAATACGTCCCAGTCCAAAATTGATGTTGTCATATTTTCTGGGCACATGAATGCGTTATTTTACGTAATGATTAACGATTTGGCCATTGAAACAAATTTGGTTCCAACCACAAGCCCCTTGGGGATCCTTGTGATATCGCCTTTTTTCAAGGCTCCTCTAATGTCATGCGTTATACAAAAATGCAGCTAGTGCCATTACACGAAACGGTTTCCATCAGAGGGAAGGATAGTGTATGTACATATACACATGACGTATGCTGCTTACGTTTTGCTCACTCTTCTGTCCCAGAATGAAGTACCACCAACGTGTGAAAGACAGGAAGGAGCAACGTCCTTCCACAAAGACAGCCACACCGAGTATACGCTCACAATCAGGTGAGTACTAAAAATGGAATTTCACAGGAGAGCATTTTGAATCGTACCCCTATCCCTGGCGGGGAAAGTGGGCATAATATATTTTTCCGGCTGCTGTAGAAGGATATTTGCAAATGATATCTTTTGTTGTTGAAATTGAACATGCCTGCAGGGGGAATATGTAAGAATAAATTGAGCAAATTAATTAAATTATAAATTAGTTAGGTATTTACTAACATATTTATAAATTAATAAAATTAATAAATTAAGCAATAATAAAGGAAAGGCGGTAGCATTGCCTTACTCAATGAGAAGAACATGGTAAGGGTGATGAACCGGGTTTTTCAAGTTATGTACCTAACTCGTCTTAATTTTGACCTAGCGAATCTTTTAAAAGGCACCAGGCAAAGTTGAAACGAAGCTCTGTGCAAAATTTCAAGTCAATCGGTGAAGGTGGAGAGGCTGTGGCCTTGACCGTCTGAATAAAGAGAAGGAGAAGAAGAAAAACTGGGCGAAAAAGGGCGAAATAAGGGCGAATAAGGGCGAAAAACTGGGTTTTTGAAGTTATGTAGCTCGGCTCCCTTTAGACCTATCGATTTGAAACTTTCAGGGCTTTCTAATATCCACTCCAAGAAGACCCCTACTAATTTTCAAGTTGATCGGTCAAATAGGAGCCGAGATATGGATACCTCGAAAACGCGTTTCGTGAAGTCCGGTAAACATACGAGTACACTCGGTACCGTTCGTTTTCTCAACTTCTTTGCTTGGCGGGGTGGAACGCTACCGCGTTCCTAGATGTACTCGGTACCGTTCGTTTTTCTCCACTTGTTTCTTAGCAGGGCGGAACGCTACCACGTTCTTAGATGGATTCTCAAGGCAAAAAGGTGGGTGGGGGAGGATTATAGTTCTATTGAATAAAATAATAAGGCAGTCACAACTTGATTCATTCTTCACCTACAAACCTACATGTCTATCTTATTTGCTCCTCTAAAATTTATCTCTAAACCTGTTAATGAGGTTTTTTTTTTCACATGAACTGACATATTTAAAGCTGCTTACAGTCCGGGAAAATACTCCGGTTCCATTCGGAAATAAGATGACGGTGCTATCCAACCATCGAATACCCGTCACTCTCCGAGATGACACGACGGATGGAGTAAGGAGCCATTAGCGTCAGACAGGATCCATCCGCCGTCCTGTCGCCTAATCTGAAGATACAACGGGTCGATTAGAAAAAGAGGCCTCGCGACGCCTTCCCAAGAAATATAGCGCCATTTTAATCCTCCTAAAAGGGATCCGAACCTAAGCTGAGTGACTTGTTTACAGATTACACGTATACGAAACAAGGGAGGGCGAATAGAGGTAAAGTATTCAAGGTGTCCTCGGAAACGGGTAAAGCCTACCCTGGCTTTGAGGGCGATCGATTCGTTTGGTGTTGGGATTTGTGAGTTTTTTCGCCATACGAAGCGGCCTTTAAACTGTCTGGCATTGTTAGGGCTTTTCAATACTTTTATTCAACTTGCCCCTTTTCCGAAAGAGTTGGGATATTCATTCTTACCCCCTAAAAATCAAATTGAAACCTACTCGCTTTCAATTTATTGACAGGTTCTTGTTTTGAAAAAGTTATTAATTTCCAAAAACGACCGTATTTCCTGTGATATAATTATGCATCCCTACGGAATACTGAGTGGAAATCGACTGTAATGACTCTTGAATGACTCTTGAGAGTACTCGAAACATAATACAACAATAATGCAGTAATTGGAAACACTCCAGGTGGGTAATGGGTAAGATAAATGACTCTTGAGAGTACTCTAAACATTCTTCAATAATACAGTACATTTAAACACTCCAGGTGGGTAATGTTGCCGCTGAAGAGAAGATTGACTCAATTTCAAAATAAAAACTCAGTGGTTATTCAAGAGCATTTTTCAAACGTGTACCTAATAATGAGGTTTATTAGTTTTATTCAAGATTATTCATTAATTATCATAACCAGCCCACGATCGTTATCACTGAGCTGGTAAAAATGTAGCCAAGATCTGCACCCGTATTGAGTAAGGTTGAGATGTTTTGTGCAGTCGGTGCTTAGACGTCACTGACAAAATTTATCGAAACGCGTAGAATCGATTGAAATAATGTGATGTGAGACGATTCTCGTAATTTCGTGGGTTCATCGTAGAGCAGTATTGCAGCCGGAGCAGGAATAGGGCGAGACCATGTGGAAATAGAGTAATAGTTTGTTCACGCGGTTGGAAGAAATTTTAATCGTTCCACAAGGTCCATAATATGGCTTCACAACCTCGATCAATGACGAGAAGATACGAGCAATGATGTGTTGTGGTTATGGGGAGCAATCGACAAGATTTCAATATCGATCATGTTCGCCAACTTCTGATTAAAGCAGGGCTCTGAAGAAGTGAAATCAAAGGCGATATTTTGAGGTTCGGAGTTCTGTGTTTAAGAAATTGTACAAGTTTTGATCAATCTATTGCGAAAGAGAAAAGGGGAAAAGGGGTGGAGAGTTTTCCTATTGAGCACTTTTTCCGGCAGCTCTTTCAACCTTAACATTTCTAACTTACGATCTACTAAACGCGAATAATTTAAAATCGCTAACTTAATTTGTAGTGTTATCCACTTGATTACAAGAGATGCATTAAATTTGATTACATGGTTGCTCTCAAAATTCAGTTTCTAATAAATTTGATTAGTAACTGAATTTCGAGAGCAACAAATTATTTGGTATTTTTGGCTTGTTAAAGTATCAAATTTGAGTCCTCATATCTGCAGAAATTGAGTCCTCACATCGATGAACGAATCAACCATTATATAACATAATAATATTATTATGTTATGCCTCAGCATCCTAATTATAAAATCAATGCAAACAATAATAATTGAATGAAGATGAGACGCGAGAGGGAGAGAGGATTCGAGGTGAATGAGAATGATCCCCACTCTATCAACAGGGTGGGCCCTCAGACCGCTTTCCCTACCCTAAGCGGGAGAAGGGAAAGCAGAGGAAAGGTTAAGAAAAACCCCCATCCCTCAGAGAAAATACACCATAAGATTCTCAGCTCTCATACAGTCCACAAGTCCACTCTCCCGTCACGTCACAAGTTCAGAACCACACAGTGCTACAATCATTTACCTTTGCCTTCATAATTCTCTGAGGGGAAACAGAAGGAGTTTATGTTTTCTCCATCTACCAGTGAGTTACGTCCTTTTCGAAAATATAAACCTCAGGGAGATCAGGGTATAGAGCGCCTGTCAGGTTACCTTTACCCAGCGACTGGCTCTGCGTAGCGAATGTACGAAATTGACGCGCGTCTTATCGGTGCCTCAATAATAATTATGAGTAAGAGAACCTTTAGCGAGGCGTAACTGATGCCTTGGGAAATCCATCGCTTTGTAACCTAGTACGAGATCACCTGAAGGGCTATTGTCGAATAGCGAGCCGCCAAACCAAAGGGGAATCATGTACAACTGCACATGATTACTTCGGCACTCTGTAGAGAATTGAACAAGCAAACCAAAACTCCCGGAGCATAATCGAAGAGGGATAGGATTCAATTGGTAGGAGAATATTACTACGAGATGGTATATATACCAGTAAAATTAAAGATGGAATATTAATTCTGCCAATAGCCTTTTGCGCGATCGCCGTTTACGAGGTAGGAAATATTTTACGATGAGACGGAAGGAAAACAAGCGCTTCTGAATTCATCCGCACGCCTCTCGGCTGAGCGCTTTGTAGGACCGCGATTAAATATTCAGGCAACGGGCGAATTTCCCTCCCGAATACAGAACGATAAACGTCATATTGTCGGGGATGTGAAGAAGAGAAAAAAATCGTCAGAGAAGCAAATAGTGGGATGGCTGTGTGTGCGGGACGTCTGGGGCGGCCGGAAAGGCGCTTCACGAAGGGTGATTTGTGAGGTACGTGTCCATACTGACTCCACTTCCTCAATACAATTACCTTTTCATATCACACCTTGAATACCAACTCGGGGTCTGCCGCCGGGGTTTTCGCCGTTTTTTCCCCCGCAAACACACAAGCTGTTGAATATCGAGGGTGCTCTCCGAGCTGTGTTGGGTCCTTTCGATCGACGTAAGCTATTTAAGAAGAACAGCTCGGGAAATAACGAGTAACTTTCGAATGTCTCATCGAACGAGGTGGTATTCAATACACTTTCATCAAAGTTGGAGAAAAGTTTCAGGAGTGCGATATGTATGGCATTGGATCGAATGAGAAAACGAGCATGTGACTCGAATCACTCTCCTAATTGACACTTCGTTTGCATATCATCTTCCTGACATAGTTACATCATCAGCCAGCTATTCATTCAGTAGAATAAATATGAGAATCAATATTATGGCAAATTTAATCATCGTAATTGCTTTGTTGACAAGTTTTCTACTTTATTTCAGCTACACTGCCCTGTGAAACAAAAATGCCTCATCTCTAAATCATACAGCGGAAATCTGCCTCACAAATTTCTCAATGGAATCGTCTAATACGGCCTCCGGAGTCATTCAAGTGACCTCATTTTTTCGCAGAACTTCATAATATGAAGTTCATATTGACTTACCCAAATGTAAATACGTATCATTACTAAATCAATTTTTCCGTTAAAGGAATCGATTCTCGGCAGTTGAGGCGATTTTTCAAATTTTACGCTCGATTGTTTGGGGTTTTTGTTAAGGAGAAAGAAATGCCTCATCTCGCCTAAGGTTCTTTAGTTTCACAAAAATAACTACCTATTTGTTGATATAGTTTTTTGAAGGAGAAACCCCTCAACTCCGGGAAACCCTGAAGGTATTATCCACGCCTTCACAAAATAATTAGTTTCTAGTTGTTTTGTTTAAAAATACCTCAATCCCAAACCCTTTCGAATCCCGGTTAACACCTCAACTAGGGATGCAACATCGGAACCAAATCATCGATTATAACATCAAATGATTATTCGTAAACTAATAATCGATGTCACCGATCAATCGGTATTGAATAATCGATGTTTGATTAATTGAAAGCAAATAATCGATTATTTAAGTACGTATTTAAAACGCGTAATTATTATGGCAAAACGAATCAAATTGCATAATATGCAATTATATTATAATTACATTATAATGTGGTTTTTTTATTATACATTGAGGGTACCACAAGTTGAACCGTGTATTGTTTTGGGACATCTTGTAAAAATAAAAGTTTTGAGAGGATAATATTCTGATATTATCACCCTTCAAGCGGTTCCGCTCTTGGGTCAGCTAAGAATAATATCTCAGCAGGAACTGACGAGGCCATAGATGCGACATATTTTGGTTTATTATTGGCATACTATTGGTTTACTTTATGAACCATCGGAATAGACCAAAGAAAACCAATGTTTAACCCCCCCCCCCCCATATTTTATTGGTTTACGTTGCAAGATACGTAGAGTCGGAAAATGGAATTGAAAAAACTCTGCATATTCATGACACAACTGTTTATTATCTTCTGTGTACAGATCACCCTTCTGTCTAGATCACTAAAAGATAGATTAATTATTATTATAAATTGCTATCATTAATTAGAGTAAAATTCATCAAGTAGGTAGCGTGAATTATCATTATTATTATTATTTTTTTTTTTAAATATGAATCTCCTTACCACCATGGGGAGGGTGTACCTAGGGTCGAAAACCTTTATTTTTCAATTCCCATTGTCAACAAGGGTTAGTGGTAAGGGGGTACCCCGGGGTTGAAGACAAATCGTCGTGGTTATTGTTACTACATGGATTGAGGATACCTCTTTCCTTCTTCATGGAGGTAATAACAATAACACGACGGAAACTGTGTGTCTTAATTTGTATTAATCGATTATGATTACTGATTAATCGGTGTTTGAATACATCTGGATTTTGGAAGCAATTTTTAAGCATATTAGAATGCATCAAATCGTTATGTGTTCAAAAACCGATTAATCAGTAATAATATCGATTAATCATTAATAATATCGATTAATCAGTAATAATATCGATTAATCAGTAATCATTTTCAAAAGTTTTATTCTGCTTGTGTTTAATTTCTAGCTGTTTTGGAATGAATACTTTTTCGAGACGAAAGACAGGTCATCAAGAAATCAGCTTCTGTACCTATAGGAAGCTCATTCCTGAATGACGTACGTCGTGCAACCTGCCGCTACGTCACGACACAGCGTCCGTTGAGGTCGGATGACTGTACAACCCACTTACCGATAACCATCCACCGTTTTTGATCCGTATCTAGGTCGATGGGTTAATAATATCAGTGGAGGAGTTGTCAGATTTAATTCCTTCGCATCTCTCTCACACTCCTTCACAAATGTAAAGCGCCTCTTTTCAAGAGGAAAAGCCATAAATCCTCGAAGAAAAGCGAATAGGAATCAAGGGCTGGTTTCAGAGGAAATGTCGAGGCGAACCAGGGTAAGAGGGACAATAGTCCCAGATCAAGTTATAATAAAACATCGCGAGATGGGTGGAATGGGGTAGGATTTGAGGCCGCTCCAGTTGTTCCAAACAATAAGTCGAGTGGACAGCTAGGGGTTGGGAGCATTGTGTTGCGTTGAAGCCTCGCATGGGGCACCCCACACCTTGCTTCCTCAGGGTCCTTTTGTGTTTGCCTGCTCGGGGTTACCAGCTCCGCAGTTTCCTAACTGCCATTGCCACTGTTTTCTCTAATGCCTCTTCTATTTACACCTAGCAAAAGAGTGCCATATGACGGGGATGGGAAATGTGAACGTTTATATAACCCACTAACAAACTGGTAATTCGTAGTAAATTATGCTCCGTTATGTTGCTTAGATGGAGAGACAATTATACACAAGTGAAACGATGGAGAGTATAGCTAATTCCACTCCAGACCGAAATAGGGTAGGTTTTATCCCTGTCATAGGTTTTTGTCGCATTCCCCTGGAAATTTGGTTTGAATCTCCCGCCGCCTACGAATGGAAGAGGGATTTCCCTTCAGAATAAGGTGAGTATTTTTATTGTCTCTAAAATTCTCCTGGCTTCTGGAAATATACTTACGACACAGTATTCATCACTTTTATTGACCAAAAATCAAATAGCTAACTGAACTGAAGTATATGCTAAGAGAAGGTTTTTCTACTTTCACAATTCCACAAGATATGGATCCATTCATCTGAAAACCTCAATATCCCGGTTCTCATTTTCCTGTTATACTGATACTTTTTAAATTTTATTTTTCTCTTTGTTTTTATACTGTCTACTTTTTTTTATTAAGTACACTGTTATTACAAATTATAATGGATTTCATATTATCATTTTTATTTTATTTTTATTTTTTTTTAGAATGAAAAGGAAGAAGCAGAACCACTATTGGGTCATCCATCCCCATTCTTTGGGAACTGCGAATTATCAAGTGGAGATTTCGTTTTAGTTCGATTTCTAACAAAAACTAAATTTATTTTCTGCATTGGTCACGTTACATTATCCTGTATGGTTACTCGTTCTCCTGGTAATTCATAATCATCAAAGTCCTACAGAGCAGCTGCAATTGCATTCCCTGCGCTGCTGAGTACAGTGTGCATTAGTAGTATCATGAAAAATCAGAAAAAAATGGAAAAACGATAAAAGGAAAAATGAAAATATAGAGAAAAAAATCAGAAAAAAGTGCATCTTTTTGGAATGACCCATATACATCTCAAGGTATAAGGAATGGGTATCAACAATATTACATTGTACACTAATACTGGGAGTAGCTATTGCAAGGAAAATATTTTGCTATCAAGTCATTATTTAGAAAACTTATTCACAATGCGAGTAGAATGAATTCTGTTTCTTGCACTTAGGTAAACTATAAAAGTTGTATTTTCATATCAAACAACAAATAGATGCTACGGGTGAGAGTATTCGATAGAAGTGATGACGAATTATGACAGTGGTCGATTTATTGGTCGATCTTTACGAGGGCCGGAGTGACTGGGTGAAGGCTCCAAAAAATAACAAGTTTGACCATATAAAACCCACAATACTCCAACTCGCATTCCGGCTTCCGTTGATTGAAATACTCGGGCGAGGGATATTGAAAACAAGAATATCCCCAGTTCATAAATATATCAATAGGTTAGACTCCGTCCCGATAAATCATGTAATACATTATTCAACATAATAAATGTCTTAGGACGCGAATCTGTATATAAGGCAATGTGATTTATACGTTGCGGTCTACGGGTGTAAGCTCCACCGGGAATGTAGATTCCTATTCATCATTCCTTCGTTCCTCCTACTCCCATTGTTACGGCGTTCTTTCCCGGGGACCCTGAGAGTCTACTTACCCATTTCAATACGGTAGCATATTTCATGCGTTCATTCCTTTTCATTTACCTAAGCTTTACTTTTCAGGCAACGCCCGTGAACGAGGGACGAGGGGTTGAAGAATGGTGTGACTTTTTTTCTCCCATTTGCCGACCGTCTAGTGATTGTATTTCATCAGGAACGGTAGAGTGAAGAGAAAATGGGAGCAAGTGAGCATTTGGATTTGCGTTGTAAAGTAGGTACCTGACTAAGCTCCATTTTGTCCTCCTGGTATGGGGATCAGATTGACTGTTGTCTAAATACCGAGTGCCCTACCCGAGTTAGGACCAAAGACATATTATGATAATATTAAAGACATGTTGATATTATCATCATGTATATGTGTATTTTCCGAAATAAAATAAGGCCTGGCCTACCAGTTTCTGACTCAGATTGACTGTTGTCTAAATACCAATTGCCCTACCCGAGTTAGGACCATAGACATATTATGATAATATTATAGACATGTTGATATGACATATTGTGTATTTTCCGAAATAAAATAAGGCCTGGCCTACCTGTTTCTGACTCTGAAATGGGCTACACCACCTTCATGGGATTTGTTCCTGGTTCCTCCACTTGGTAGAATAATGACACAGAATCCTAGATGAAAAGCTAAACTTCATAAATTGAACCCGAAAATAATTATACTCCTATTTTCCATTTCTAGTGTGGTCATTTTCCACACAACATTTTGAAAAGAATGTGTGTAAATAGTACTTACATCTCACACTGGTAGTGTAAGCGTTTCAATATGGGGAAGACACAAATATGTTTTTGTGTACAAATCCCTTATCTCAATTGAGAATGTGGGAGTTTTCAACCAAATTTTATTACACCGCAGTAGTACATGAATAAGGAACAGCAGTAGGGTATTTTAGTATTGTTAGGGAAAAAGTTCTTATGGTATGCCATCGAACAAAAATAAAGTATAGCAAGCTGTGCTTGAATAGCAGGTGGAAGAATTTTTGCAGAATCGGTATTTTACTTGGAGATATTCGGGAAGGTAATTCAACCAGAGCCTTCATCTCGAGTGGAGGAAACGAAAGACGGATTCTGTCAAAAGGGGATTTCGGATGAGCGATAGGCCCAATGTTATTCAGGAGGGAGAATCAGATGTCAATACAGGCAGTCTCATTCTCAATGCAACACAACGAATTCACGAGTGTTAGAAAACGGGACCTTGGTATGATTTCCATGAGCTTCAAATCATTAACAGTAGTCGAGGGGTGATCTGAGTACAAGATTAATCAACGAAGTTGAGATCTTCTCACCCTTCACTCTCTCACATAATTCGTTTTTCGGAAGGTAAGCTTGAAGTTTGACTGTGTTTTTTGCTTATTGAAGTGATGAGAAGTTTGTACTTTATTTTTGTAGTTTATTTCCAACACATTACTATTCATTACTACTTAATCGATGTCCAAACACGATTGCTCAAGGATTATTGTAATTTTGTACAGGGATGGAGTAAGAGAGGACCAACATGGTCGTCAGTCAATCTATAATGCGTTTTAACGTTATTGCAGTTGGTTGATTACACTGTTCAAAGTACCAGGTATATTTCCAAACATCCCTAAATGGTTCGAGTGCAGCATTTAATTTGTTGAAGGCTCATATCCTATTCTAAACTTAGTGGGAAGATATCTTCTTGCTGCGCACGAAAGGGTAGGTACCAATAAATTATTTATTCAAAATGTTTGAGAATTGACGGTTTCATAATTCATTGCGTTACGGCGAGTTTCAAGGGCCATCCGCGGGCTGTTTAAGCCGGTATACCGAGTATTACATTAATGTAATGGTATTAAATTATTGCAATGCTATTCATATTGTGCGGTCGACAGGTTTCGACCTCCTCCTATTATCATAACCATCTTTTTTCTTTGTCATCCTCATAAGATGCATTGAGAGGAAATTGTTGGATCCTCTAATATCCGCGCCTGAATTCCTGAAGGTTCGGTCACGTGGAACTGAATCACGTTGCCAACTCGGGAACCTTAATCACATTCCCCTGCATCCCGTCCCTCTTGCCTAATCTAATTTTTAAATCCTCCTCACGTAATTGATCAACTTTGGGAGCGTCGCACCGGATTACTTTTTATGCGTGTGGATCCCTCGGCCCCTGGTTACCGGCTCGGGACTCGAAGGGTCGAAAGAATTACGCAGGTGTAATCTACTAATTGCTGAAAAGAATGGACAACCGGATTGAAGCTGACAACAACCCTTTTTTTTCATTTCTGCGTAATGGTTCATTCCTACAATCAAAACCCCCTGAATCACCATCGAAGTCACAAGAGTGACGCGCATCAATACTTCAACCACTGAATTGAAAACTGCAACAGTTTCCATCGATTAACTGGGACTTTCATCTCTCACTTCCAAAACGCCTAATTCCAAACCCTTGTGCAGCAATAAAACAGGAGAACTTAGTTTAATAAAAAATGATTATTGATCATGATTATTGCAAATGATTATGGTGAAAATTATTTTGTTATTAAAAAGTTGTTGAAAGTACAATCACCTCATATCAGCTACATATTCTACACATTGAAGGTAAAGTTGAAAAATTTATTTAATATCGCAATAGTTCAAAAATAAAAAGACGAAGGATGTTCTGAACTGTCTCTGGTTTATAGTTCGCTACTGGCCGGGAATTATTGCTTGAAGAAGTTAGACATCTTATTACGTTCTCAAACTCCCTCACTTTGAAGATGAAGAAACGTAGTGGATACTTGAGTTGTTCTTCAAGGTTCATCTCCTCTAATCTGACACCGGAATGAGATATCGCGAATCTGACTTCACCATTGTGTTCAGCTTTGAAAAATCTATAAACTCAGGCGTTACTCGGCAAAAAAGGAGCCGAAATTGGTTATAAAACCAGTAAAATAGAGACATTATACATAGAACCAGTTATTTCTTCAAAAATTTGCTCTTATAGCCATGCTGCATTACTGTGGATTTTTATTTGTTACACGGGAAACTTCTAATGTATTTCTTCGGCAGTGATTTTTTCTCAAATAATAAACTCTTTCAATTTACCTTCAGGCCCCTGAACCAGCCGTTTCTTCTGGTCTCAGCCCCTCGCGAAAAAGAGCGTGTTACACGGAACGGTCAATCTGTCACCCCCATCCCAACAAAGCTCCACAACGAAGATCGCAGTCTTTATTTATAGCCTCCCGAGCAGGCTGGAAAGGTGAAAAACATCTCGGAAAGTTCAGCCTCTTCACGGGAAAAAACCTTCTCTCGGAGCTCCTTACGTGCCTTTTTCCGGACCGGTCAAGGAAATTCAGATCTGGCTTAACAATGTCTGACACCTTGAAGTGGTAGACTGGCCCATTTTCTCCATGCTCTCTGGCAAGTAAACATTTTCCCGCAGCCCTCCGATTCAACGCTTGTATATTTGTCTCTCCTTCGACACATACTCAAATTTTTATAAAAAAGCATTCGTTGTCGGATTTGCGGTAGCTACCAGGCTTCTATGTATCCGACCCTGCACTTATTATAATAGTATCATGTACTCGTGTTGTTTACCGCTCAAATGCGAATATGAACGAATCGATTCGAAATGGTATTTAGTTTTTTATACCTATCGATTCAGATTAGAATCGATCAAATTACACGCATGCTAATGACTTTAATCCTGGTTACTGATAGTAAAACACCACTTCAAACGGATACTCGTGAGGATCGCGACATAGTAGGAAAACATGATTAAATTTAAACCATCCTAATCCCTAATCCGGTACATACATCACTCGCAAAAATAGGCCCAGTGGAGAAGCGCCACTCCAAAAGGTTAATGCTCTCAAATAACTTGGGATCTGGTTCGCCCAATGTTTGTCCCATTCCCATAAAGTGAAACGCGTCTTTGAAGAGGCGGGTCAACTGTCCCACCTCTTTTGACAACTCGTACTTTTGACGCTCGTCCTGGATATTAGGGAGTGATGTTTTGGGATATTATATAAATACATAAATGAGGGAACCCCACGACGAATCTCAATTAGAGAAACCTGCCGTCAGATTTTGCTGTTTTACGAGTATTAAATGGAAAAGTACGAGCTCGAGTACTAGTATTAAGTTGAAAATGGTCCACGGAAAATTTGAATCAAATTCATGTAACCCACGCTCTTTATGAAGTTCCTCGTTTCTGATGTACCAGTCTGCGCCTGTGATAAGCCGTAAAACACGGTTTTGTTGTACTTGGATCCTATGTATGTGGGTGTTCGATCCAGAAGACCAAAAGCCGCTTCCATAGTTCAAAGAACTTGAAGTTCCTACAGTTCATGATACGTTAATTGCCGCATACTACATGTCCTACCAGAAGCCTTCGACCCATCAAAACCATCTTCAGCTGCGTACCTCAGTACAGACCCCCACCACCACATCTGCGATGACTCAAAACATCACTCTGAATTTTCCGAGGGCTTCACCTGAAAAACTGCTACAACAGCAATACAAGCATCAGCATCAATAACTGCACACAACCGTTGCCCCCTCCCCCTACCACTTGCACACCCTCCACTTGATAATGGTGTTAGAAAGAGATTCACTTCCATTTTTTGTTGGCCTAGTCAGTCAGTATCCAATACAGTGCTTTTGTACTCATGCATGCTCCCAACCAAGAGGTTATTGGACTTGACCTAGTACGTTCATTATTCATGTTATTGTTATAATGTCAACATTGTCCTACTATACAGTGCTTTGCATAAAAATGTTTCTAAAATTTAGAATTTAGAATTTACATTTAATGTAAATTAAAGAAAAAATATAAAAAATATAAAAATAACCCCCACTCTTCACATTTTGGATTGGAAATTTGATTTGTTTGGGGGTTGCTGGTCAAGAACACGAAAGGTGTTGAAATTTGAAGAAGGTAATTTCGAGTTTCCTCGAGCAAGTTTTCCTTCACGAAGCTGTACTAACAGTTCGACTTCTGTAAGGAAACCCAACACGGGACGTTTAGCGTGCCTACCAACCAGTTTTCAGAAAAAAGTTGCTGTACATTCACTCGAAATACTGAGGCTCTATGTTTAATTGAAACGACCTATATTCAACCTTCCAGTACGGAAAATGAAGTTAGCAAGTCAAAAGCCGCCTCTGGAGTGAAGGGAGATGGCACCTGCTCCCCGAGGAAGTCAAGTCTCGGTTGCAATTTGTTAAATAAAACATCAAGGAAACACCCTGACACCCCCTTCTCTGACAACCACGTCCCATAACAAGAATAAACAATAGGACATCGCAGGGAGAGCAAGACGGAGAGCGTCAGTTTGTCCCGGAAAACTGAATACAGGGGGGACACGGGACACGACAGCTTGTGACAGAAAATAGACCTTGGCTTCCTAATCAAAAGACGTGATGTTACTTGCAAATCGGGTTAAATATTGGTTCCCGGGCGAGTGAAGCGGGCTCAAACGAATTGTCTTATTTAAATGTTGAGGATGCGAGGTATGGCGTCAGGTTTGTTTCATATTACTTTGACGAATGTAAAGCGCGCGGAGTTCTATACCGAATTCCCAAAGAAAAGTTGTCGTACCAAATGAAGAATTCCGAGCTGCTGCAGAATGGATTTATTGATTTCGAAATAACAATATCAAGACAAATTACAGAAATATATTTCAGCTAAGTCTGGTTTTTCCGAATTACTAGTCGAATCACATTTCTGAAATAGCTCGCCCTGCTCAGTAGGTAGAGGAAACGATTCTCATAAAATTTGTCCGCTCCTGCCCAATAGTGAATTTTGGTGTGGTTCTCCAAACATATAGCTTGAGTTTTTCAAGCCACAATTACTATAGAAGAACTATTGTGTAATATTGTGTAATTTCTCTGTAGTAGATACTCAACATCAGTGTACCTACTGATTTGCTTTATCGTTTACATTGAAAGTTGGTTTGCATCGACGAGCAGATTTCGTGTACATATGTATTAATGTCATAGTCTGCCCATGGTATGTTTGATTTCGGTAAAGTGCACACGGTCTCCAAATTTCAGAACTACACCTTTAGCATTTTTTAATTCTTTTCTCAATTTCAGGTTTTTTATGTGATGTACTGTGGCTACATAAATCGAGGGTGAAGTGGCAACAAGGCCTACCTCAAGTGGGGCTGAACAACATGGCCTACCTATCTGAGATAGGGTTGGTCAACATGGCCTACCTACCTCAAATGGTGCTGTACAACATGGCCTAAGTGTTTTTTAAAAAATTTACAGGCGGCACAAAACACTGTTTATTTCTACAATTTGGGAACATATGTATATACAGACAACTTACGGGATGATGAATAATTTGGGAACATATGTATACGCTATACAGACAACTTACGGGATGATGAATAATTTTAATGAATTTCAATTTGAATCCCGCTGAATAAAAAAAGTCAATATGCCCAAAAATGTCAGTTAGTCCATGTTATTCTGTACTATTTGAGGTAGGCCATGTTGACCAGCCCTATCTCAGGTACCTACTTAATCATCTACTGGGTCTTAAACGTTCATAGGTTGGAGTTTGCTGTTCATCCATTGGGTGAAAATGCGTTTCTCATTTTATTTCCCTTCTTTTTTCTGAACCGTTGTTTCTATTCGACCACTTATTTTTTCTGTTGACTTTTGATGACTAAAGCATTTATTAAAATTAGTTTTATAATGAAATTGTTCTTGGAAAGTGGCGATAACGACGTTAATATGACTTTTGATGACTAAAGCATTTATTAAAATTAGTTTTATAATAAAATCTTTCTTGGAAAGTGGCGATAACGACGTTAACTAGTGGCATTAAAACGGTTTCAGAGCTCAAGTACCTATTCATCTACTGGGCAGCTTGTACTATAGATCAAAATACTAGACGCCAGACCCTGGAAGAATTTCCACTTTGGTTTTTCTTTTGTTACTGAAAATGTGTCAGCTGAGCTCAGGCAATACTCCAAATTTTGGAGTATTTATGTATTTATTTAATGTATTTATGCTCGGTAAAAAAGCTGCAAGTTAATCCTCGATGGTTCATAATTTTCTGTCTAGTTCGCTGTTTTTGGCTTATTATATCCGATAGTGTCGACCAAAGAAAAACATTTTTCAACCCCCCTCAAAATTTGTTGATTTACCTTTCAAGATCCGTAGATTTAGAAAATCGAATTAAGAAAAAAAAACCGTCCTTCCGCCGTACGCGGCACTTTGCCTAGTTAGCGTTGTGCTAAACTTACGAAATTTGGTTGCGAAACTTACGGGTTTTTATTCAGTGTCCTTGTGAATCTCATAAATATTCGAAATGACTAGAGTAGTGATAAAATTTTGTGGATTGTTCGAGTCATCTCCAAGTGAAAGAAGGGGACAAACTAGCTCAGTGGCGGTGAGATACGTTTTCGTGTCTGTAGAAATAAAGTGACTTTGGATATTTGTTGAGTGGTTGCCTGAATTGTATTGCACGCAAACCATTGAGAGATCGGTGGATGTTACTGAATTACATTGAATATTGAGTTATTGAATTGGAATTACCGAATTGATTACAACAGTGATCACGTTTATATGCTGAGAGTAAAGTGAATAATTGAAATTGTCCACTCAATCAATCAATTCAATGTTTATTTTATCGACGCGCTGTGTCAAATGAAGCAGAACGATGCTTTGTCCTTTGCATCCTTACTCGAAACTTGACAGTTCCTACGGTAGATTACTGATAAAATTGGATTCCTTTGTCGCTTAATTAGGTGTGGGGACCTCAGGTTGAATTTCCTTTAATAGGAGACTCCTGTCCTTGTGCCCTGATTGCCGTCTTCTTACCCTCTTCTTGATTGGAATAAATCGCCAATCACAAAAGCAATTAGAGACCCAACTCCATTCCTTTTTGCTTTTGTCCTTCTTGGTTTTCTTTTACTTTTCGTAGCCCATCATGATCACATTTCAACTGAATAGAAAATTGTGTTATACGAAATAGAAGTCATTTTAACTGCTTGCCTACTCCATTAAGTCTCATCAAGTTCAAGTACCTAACGGTTGGTTTAAAAAAATATTAATTGATTAGATATATACAGAAGTAATGTAATCTTCAGTCACTACAAATACAATAATACAAATGTGGGACCCGTTTCATCCTATAACCCTCGTCATTTACGAACCATTTGAATTAACTCATTAAGGAATGCCTTGAGTGTCATACCCAGTACTCGGATCATGCCGTTCTAAAAGCCATGAAAACGCGTTATACTGACGCAAAACTCCAATTTATCTCAGCTCAGTTCACCATGTACAATGAAACTTATAATTATCAAAATAAGCGGATCACAAATTGCATCATTCTGCGAGCGAACTTGAAACAAACCTCCTCAGCGAGAACTCAAACAAACTTTAATCCTTTTCACAGTCTACCGAAACAATAATATTAAAACCTTTTAATATTTCCTTTTAATATTTAAGCTGGTTCTGAGCCGGAGAATTTACTGTAATAGGATTTTCAAATGTTATGCTGTGAAAGGTTCATTATCGAACAAAGCTTAAATGAACAAAGCTGAAACGGAAGCCACCCCCTTTGACATGCAAATTGGATTATTTAATCATTTCGGTGATCTTCCTGGATATCCGTGGACAGGTCTCAAAGAATCTCGCTAACGAATCAATCATACACCTAATCCAGGAAGTGCACTAGAACGCTGATGGATTTTTGGTCGTTTCTCCCTCCCACAATCCATATACATGTAAACTCTACGAACATTCCAAACGACCAACATTTAGAATTTTACATGGCTTTCATTTAATGTGGTTACACGTTGTTGAATTTACTCATTTAGGAATGTACTTTTGGTTTATTTATATCTAGAGTTGGTGGCAATAGGGCGTCCCCGATGATATTCGAAGCGTCAAGGTAATTTTCAACAAAATTCGGCAAGAAGTAGTCGGGAATACCAAAGGTAGAAAAATCCCTCTAGATTTGATATTAGTAAAACCGGATTTTACTGACATAGAACGGGTTGGTCTTGGATTGTAGTGGTAAATAGGCCGCTTTAAACAAGTCCTTTCCTGGATAAAATAAAGTTGTTACATCGTTTGATAGACTATTGTGGTCCCTCGGTTAATACTATTCCATCATAATTACGAGCCCTCTTCGGTCGAAAATGATAATTGGCTTTCATTGGCGTTTGATCTCCGTCCTACCTGCGGCCATTAAGCGCAAATGGCCTCATTCAAATTATCACCGGTTCATTAATGTCCGTGGTGGTTTCTTCCAAATATCCACTCTCAGCTTTGGACGCCCACGGTACGTCGGAATGGGTGGGGGTCGACATTTCCAAACCAGCCGACCGTCCGACAATATTAATCATTCCGGTTATCTTCGTTACACATATCACGGGTTGCAGGTTTTCAATCGGTTGCCACGATCTCATAAATATATTTCACGGCTCGACAGCGTACTTCACTTCTCATCACATTCGAGGGACTATATTCCGTCCGTGTTCGTCTCTTGGGTTTTGGGATTTACATGCTCCATTGTCCACCTGCACTGTGCGCCGCAGTGTTTAGTGTGTAGGCAAGACCATCAACACTTTCTGGTCTTGAAGGCTCCAAGCCCTTTCAAGCTACATTCGCCTGTTTGTAGATTGTTGGGTGACCCAATGAACAAACTGCATGCACTACGAACACAAAATGTTCATATTGCAAATGGCATCACCATTTGCAATAAAGCGGCACTACAAGTGCTGATAAAAAAATATACCAAAATCGAAAATTTAATATAACGTTATGAACGATATGAGTTGAGTTACTTAGAAAGAGTTACTGAAAGTTAGTTGAGTTACTCAACTAATGCCCTGTTCAGTTATGAATGTAACTGCAGTTCGACCTTGATCAATCCAACTAATAACATGGGATGGGCTAGAGGTTGATGCAATTACTCCTAAGTACCTATATAAATTGAATAATATGAATCCTCAATTTGAATTCTCTCCTGATCGCCCTAGGGCTACTTCCTCTTGTAGTCATATACCCGATCCGCACATACTTACAATAAGTTAGTGATTTTTTATTTACCTAATAAAATATTCACTATAAATAATATTGCAAGACAACGTTTGTCGGGTCAGCTAGTGACTTTATAATTTCATTAATTTTGACAAAATGTTATTAATTAAAATAATAAAAAGAATAAACACACCACTCTTACAACCCCGCGTCCTACTCTCAAAATTAGCGCTTTTGGCAATTGGAGACAAAATTACATCGTTAATCTGAACGAAATCGTTTATCTGATCGAAATCGTTACAAATGGCTGACCTTCCAGTTTCAAGACGGCTAAAAACTTTCTACCGATGCAAAACGCGCTAATTTGCTGATATCTTGCAGCAAAAATCCTATGGTTCTTGACAATTAAAAAAATCCTTATTGTAGCTTGTCAGTATCAAAATTTGAGCAAACAGCAAAAACTGAGCAAACAGAAAAAAATTCTAAATTTAATTTAGAATTTTTTTGGTGTTTGCTCAGTTTTTTAAAATTGTCATAGCGGTTTTGCGAATTTCCTACAAGTATAATATACAAACTATTAGGAAATTATAATTATTCTATTCATAATTATTATGAATAAATCATTATTAGGTTGGCCCAGTATTTGGTAGAAAACTGATGACCATTACTGAGCTAGAAACTGACTTCAGTTGTAAAACCTTCGGAGAAAATAACTGGGGAGTTTTGATAAAAATTTCCAACCTCCTTCAGGAAGGTCCCATTCGAGTACGATACCGCTCAGACTCACGTTAAGAGCGGGTTGAGTAACTTGACTGTTCGCCTTTTGCCTTGCAAACTAGAATGCAAATTCCGTTTAAATCACCTGAGGAAGACCCTCGACTAGGAACCCGGCCGGACTGGCGTTTTCTCTAACACGGGGCTCCATTCCGTAACATAAATATTGGCCTAGTTGGAGGGAAATGAAAAGGGGATGAGAAAGGCCAAAAATTGATTAATTAATTCAACGAGTGCTATGAAGGAAAATTACCAACTATTCCAGATTACTTGTTGACAATTCCACCAGAGAGGTTGTTCCTTTCTCGTTGCTTTTCAATTCTTTTCAAATCCCTTTTCAATTAAATTTGCCAACAACTTTGTTGAGGAATTTTAATTATAATCTGTGACAAAAGAGCTACCAGTGATATGCAATGTCGTAAACTCAGGCTGTAGGCCCTAATAAGCAAGTTCAACTACCATAGTATGTATTAAGTTCCTTGATTGGTTGAACATGGACAATAAATCTTTTCCCCTTTCGAGTCATCCCCGCTTTAAAAACGTTGGAAAGGAGAAAGGAGATTTCCAGATAGTAAAAATGCTGTTGCGAAGAGCATAGAGGGAAAAAAGGCGCAAATTTCTCCCTTGTGATGTTCTGCAAACAATGCAACCTCAAAGCTTTGACAGGAGGATTCTTTCGCTGTAAACGAATAAAATGCAAATGAATGGCCGATGTGTCCAGTGGATATAAAAGGGTCCGGTGCCTTGTTCCCAACTTGACATGGCGCGTTCCCTAGTTAAATTAAGAGGGCCAGCTGCTTCTTTGCTTTCACGTTTTTATTCCCCTTTCATACTGTTCCCGAAGTTTTTCTGTTCCTTTCAGTACTTCCTTTAACATCATGTGTGTAAAAAAAAAGAAAAAAGCCATTCGGAGGAGGGGTTAGTGTTGGTTGCTTCTTTCAACTTTAAAGCAATCAGGGTATTTTTAATTATTTGCTTGACAGTTGTCGAGAGTCTGACATAGTATGACATTGTGCTTATCGACAGTCTGACAGTCAGACTGTCGATAAGCACATATGTACTATAATTATTATAGAAATACAAAAGTTTTCTTACACACCATAAATTTCTTAACAATGTTCATTATACCCTTGAGAACGCTTGGCCCTAACACTGTTTAAAATAAACGTTAAGTATAGTTTCCAGATTGAGATACATATTTCAATCATAATACATACTCTTCTGCTGAAGAAGGAAAATTATGTATTTTATAAGTTTAATACAGCTACGAGCGCTAATTATCTTCTCCGTTCAGCATGAAAATAAATTAGACCCTTGGGTGATATTTTCTTTTGATTTTACACATAGTACATTCTGTTCTCATGTTTGAAAGAGTCGGTGACCCGTTCAAAAACAGGGTGGCTTCCTCTCAACTTGAATACCCGGCGTATTGCGTTTAATTTCATCCCTTTATTCGATACCGTATTGGCACATATTATCGATTCGATCGAGTTCTCTGTTTAAAATTTATATCTCGGCCCCGTGAACGCGCTTTAATCACATCCTGATCGAATCATATGAAAGTGCTCGCAATGGTTCAGCTATTTTACTCAAAACGCCTCTCTTTAGAATCAAACCATCTAGTGGAATAGAGTGATCATAATCAATATTTGTCAAATCTTTGAATCTGCATAAGAAAGAACCGCCTCGTTTAGTTAAAATTTGTTTTTCCTTAGTCGGTTCCAATGATTCATTATCGGAGGACACCAAAATACGGTATTGAAGAAGATCGATGTAACCACCGATTTTATCGACACTCAACCATCGATGTTGTTTCATCCGTAGTTACGATAGTAAGTTATTTGTAATAGTTTCTTGTCCCGTCGGAAATTTAATTTGTATCATGAAATTTCATTGACTATAGAAATGACCGGGAACATTCAACTCCCTTCCGCCGTGCAACTTCCCATTTTGAATTAATTATGTCAAGTCCATTCATAAATAATAGTGGCGGTAGTCCTTCGGGGAGGCAGTCGTATGGGTACGACTGTTGAGGGGAGGCGGGGAGTACTTATCAATGTTGTGGGTAACTGTTAGCGGTCGGGTTTATTGTAATACGGGCATTATTATTCGGCGAAGCGCATGACGTCATGACGGGACGTGACTAACTGCTCCCGTTGGGGAATCCCTTGGGAGGTTCACCAAGTCCTCTCCTGGCATCAGCATAAATTATTGTAACAATAACGGAAGTAACCAGTAACACCCACCCACTACGGGATATTCCCTTCAGGCATATTTCCCGATACCTAGCAGTCGGCACAATAATATTACCACCCATTGCTCACTTGTTTTCTCCAAGTTGCGGTTTCGATAGAGATATAATAGGTATGTTATGAGGCTTTCAGAATCAAAAGTGGATCACTCCAGTTTTTCAAAAACAATATATCGATGGGCGAGAGACAACCCGTAACTCCAAAAACTCAACTTTACAGGTGACCCAAACAACTTCTTCTTCTTTAACGTTTTCAGATTCGGGAGATCACTGCACGCTAAAAACCCCATTTTTAGTTCACTCTTCGCCGCTATGAACGTCAGAATCACTCGGAAATGCTCCATTGATGAAAAAAAACGCATTTTGACGAAACATGGAGATAAGGGTTATGTCTAGCCCACTGTCGATATTGCGTTTTTACAAGTCGTGTATCCCAAAAGTTTCAGGACCAAAATTCAAGCGCGTCAAATACAGCGTTAAAGACAATCCAGACTATTTTCAATATCAAAAACCAATAAAGAAGTCTAGTTTTTTGAAATAATGCTAAGTAATGCTAAATAACCAACACTCGTCCGAAAATCCCAAGAACAAAGATGACAAAATGTTTTTTGATAATCGAGCGAATTCCAACGAAATATCGTCACCATGAAATAAATAACCAACGTTGAAATCTTGAAGGGAGCTCCGTTGGAGCGCAACAAACTTATCTGATTGTTTCTAATGAATTTCTTCGATGTTCGTAAAGCTACTCATTTTATTCAGGGACCGAAAATAATGGAGAACGGTGAATAATAAGTTGGAATGCAAATCCGGAAACCTGGTACCTAAATT
Source organism: Stenodema calcarata (assembly GCA_963920205.1). Taxonomy (NCBI): domain Eukaryota; kingdom Metazoa; phylum Arthropoda; class Insecta; order Hemiptera; family Miridae; genus Stenodema; species Stenodema calcarata. The sequence continues at coordinate 17,488,433 of OY986051.1, forward strand.
TTCGCACTACTCTTGAGTAGGTTCTGTTTATTGGGGTTGTGTGTTGTGTTGGGCGATCAGTCTGTATTATTTTGCATGTTTTTCGTCTGTTCGCGATCCTGGATTATTTAAAGTCAATTCGAATTTTCATATCGTCAAAATAAGAGTCAAACACGATATACATACAAGAAATTGGCAGAATAGTTGAGAAAGATAATCTTCTTTTTTTTCTTTTTTTTCTACTCAATCAATGTTTTTATTGACATAATATTGCCCATCAGGCGACTATGGTGCAAGCGTGTAAGGTGTTTTAGTTGTGTGTGTGTGCGTGATGGTGTAGGAGAGGAGCTGGTCAAGTGGCGTCCACTTCTGAATCGTCTCGGACGTTGCTCCTCAGCGCTCTTCTCTTGAGGCGTTTTCTTTCATATGGCGCTGGTCCCGCGATCGCCTCCACTTCCGGGTTGCCGTGTCCTGATGCTCTTGTCCGCAAGGCGCTGTACGCTGCAAAAATACGGTCTTGCACCGATTCTAATTTAAGGTCTCGGTGCAACGTCTCATTACAGACAAACCAAGGTGCACCGCAGATCTGGCGCAAGATTTTGTTTTGCATAGTCTGAATCTTTTGGATAGAGCTCACGCATGCAGAACCCCACACTTCACATCCATATGTCCACACGTGCTTAATCATGAGAGCGTACAGGAGCCTCTTGTTGCTTAGATCCAACTTTGCTTTGGGGTTGATCATTGGCCATAGCTGGTAGACGCGTCGCTTCATCTCATTCACAGTGCGACGGATGTGGGGTCTCCATGTGAGTCTCCTATCCAGGATCAAACCCAAGTAGCGCACCTCAGACCTATGGGGGATAACGTCGCCTGCTAGACGGATGTTAGAGACTGACCCTCGTCTTAAGGTGAACGTTGTAAGAGATGACTTTGAGGGGTTCACCCTCACTTTCCATCTGTTACACCATTGGTCTACTTCATTGAGGTGCGTTTGCAGGTGATGCTCAACTTCTGTTAGCGTCCCGCCCATAGACAGAATTCCAGTGTCATCAGCAAATTGTGCAGTTAATGTGCTAGTATCGGTGGGGAAGTCATTCGTGTATATGCTATAGAGTAAGGGAGACAATGGGGAACCTTGCGGGACTCCTGCTGACGCAGATTTGAATTCTGAGAACTCCTGCGCAATCTTGACTCTGAACGTTCGACCACTGAGGAACGATCGCATTAAGAGGAATAGAGAGTTGGGCAGGGATTCTCTCAACTTAAATAGCAGACCTTCATGCCAGACCTTGTCAAATGCTGCCTGGACATTTAGGAAAACTGCTCCCGTATACTTTTTCTCCTCAAACCCTTTAGCTATGTAGTCCACCACCCGATGAACTTGCTGCACAGTAGAATGAGAGCTTCGAAAGCCAAACTGAAAATTTGGAATTTGGGGGGAGACGTGAAGTACATTATTGATTCTTGCCAGGAGGATCTTGTCAAATACTTTACCAAGCACTGGTAACAAGCTGATGGGACGGTAGGATGCAGGATGTTGTAAGGGCTTCCCTGGCTTTGGGATAACAATCACCACTGCATGCTTCCATACCCCTGGATAGTACCCAAGCCGAAGTAGGGAATTATAGAGACTGAGTAGAAAAGCTCTCCCTTTCCTTGGGAGCCTCTTTACCATTCCAAGAGTCACCAAATCATACCCTGGAGCTTTCTTACTCGTATTTTTCATTTTCTTTAGGGCCAATTGTAACTCTTGTGGAGTGATTGGTGCTGGTGGGGGGGGGGGGACATTTGCAGTGGGACATCAATTGATCCCTCCACCTGAGCCAAAATTTCTTCAAAGCCTCTTGGGCTTGGATTAGGCTTGAAAACATCGGCAAAGTGATTTGCCAACAGATTGGCTTTGGTTGCGTCCTCTACTACCCATCTCCCTTGACCATCTTTCAGCGGTGGAGAGCTTTTACTGTTAGGGTTCCGAAAATGCTTAGAGAGTTTCCACATCCCTCCAAAATTTGGTCCATTCATGCTTTGCAGATGGGTAGAGAAGCGGGCATTCCTCAATGATTCAAGTGCCAATCTGACCCTACGGCATTTCCAATTGTAGTACCTCCGCTGCTGTGGCTGCCGTGAGGCTTGCCAACTCCTTCTAGCCCTGTTCTGCTGTCTGATCAATAATTTAATGTGACTGGGGGTGTGATTCTTGTGAGTCTTTGGTGGGCTGGGCACACTACTACTCCAAATGCTGGTGTGAATGGTCTGCACCAGGTGGTCTATGGATGCATCAATATCCTCTGCTGTGGACATGGGCTGAGTCAGATCAATCAGTTCCGAAAATTCCTGACTGAAGAGCTCCCAATTTACAGAGCCACAAGACAGTCTGGGTGGATGCTTAATTACTCTTACATGGGCATCTAACCCAGTGAGCAGTACTGGATCATGATCTGAGCTCAGTTCATGGATTGCCTCAGCTGCCATCTTCTGCGAAAGAAATACTGAAATAACAATGCAGTGTTATGTTTCCGTGTAGGCATTAAACGAGTTTGGCCCAAAAACATCTGGACGGGAAAATGAACATTGTTGAGTGGAATTTATCTTTAGTACAGAGAGAACTGCTATAATTATTATCACGTGTTGGTTCAGAGTCAACTTATGGTCGAAGCCATTTAATTTTGTATTAGTACCTTTGTACACTCTTCTCACAGCTTCATTCGAAAACCAAAGTGCATATTAATAGTTGTTGTAGTTGAGCGTTGAGAAACCTCAACTCCGTCTATCTACGGAATAACGTGGCAAAATGCAAAATTTCTCCTCTGGTTTAACATGATGGTTGCTGTAAAGTGAGGCCAAAAAAAGTTATTCGAAAACGAGAAGAGTTGTGGGAAGAGAGCTGCTGAGCTCTGTAAGGCTTCGACCGTACCGTCTAATCTCTGCTCGGGATTGGTTAGCCTTCCCTAATGCATAATAAATAAGGAAGTTCCCTTGTAAACTCAACTTCCTAATCTGTCCTTCGTATTGGATCGATATTCTGATATTATTAACACTTTTTTCAACGTTAAGAACCACAAATCCGATCTGGAATTCTTAACGTAGCAAAAACAGTACAGGATTGAAAATCATTTTTGAAAGGTTATGATTTGAACAGCATTGAGCTCCACGATAGGTAGTCAAGCAATTAAGTCTAGGTGATCTCAATCGTCAATCAGGAAGAGGCTGGTTATTGCCATATTGAAGCAACTCAAGCATTAAATACATTTTAAATGCAACTCAAGCATTAAACAAATTTCGTTGTTCAAATTCCCTTGTGATGTGATCGTTTCCCATTAGGTAATTCCAATACGGGTTCATCCATCAAACTACAAAAGGTTCAACATCTATGTATGTCGATTTAGGGAGTTGAGTGAGGTCAATTAGTCACTACTGCAGTGCTTTTCTTAATGAAATATTGTGATGCAACCCCGAAACGGGAACAATTCAAGAGCACATAATTCTGTAGCAAAACACGAACAACCTTTTATTGGCAACTCATAATTTTAGATCAACATCAGAACATGACATGGATTCAGGGATTCTCTACAATATTAAATAAATTGTATTTCTGAACTTGAATACAAAACTTTAGTACGAGTGTAATATACAGCTTATTATAGCTCTTTAATATTGGGCCCGATCGTACCCATGTACTCGACGTTGTTTAATTTGATCTCAACATTAACTACTTAAAGGTAAATGCGGAATACAAGGAGATATGCAGGCAGAAGGAGGTGAGTTACAATAGTGGCTTAATTGAACAAATCAGCAAATCCAAAGATGCCAAGGAGTTCTGGACTGCCGCAAATTCACTAAAAAATAAACAGTTCATTAGCGGTAGGGACGTGAGTGTAGATGATTTTGCGAATTACTTTGAAAAGCTGCTGAACCCTCCGGAGATTACGGAGCCCCATCAATACGCTGAGCCACTGGTAGAGGTGGACCTGTTGGATAGACCGTTTACGCTGGACGAACTGAGGAGGGTAATTAAGACTGCAAAAGCAAACAAGGCCCCGGGGAAAGATCGGATACCTGTCGAGTTTTTTAAGGATGCTCCCGAAGAATTTCTTAGGTTGGTTCTGAGAGTGTTCAGTCAGATTCTGGAGGATGGCAAGGTCCCGCAGAGCTTCAGTGAGGCGATAATTTTCCCCATTCATAAAAAGGGGGATCCAAATGAGGTAGAAAATTACCGAGCGATTTCGTTTATGGATGCGATAGCCAAGCTGTTCACAGCCTTGCTGGGGAATAGGTTGAATGAATGGCTGGCAGTGGATGGTGGGTTGGTGGAATGCCAGGCCGGGTTTAGAAAGGGTTACAGCACGGCGGATAGTATCTTTAACTTAATGAGCATTGCGAAGATCACTTTCAGAAGGAAGAAGAAGCTATACCTGTTCTTTGTAGACTATAGAGCTGCGTTCGATTCAGTGATGAGGAAGGATCTTTATTACAAACTCTTCAACATGGGAATATCTAGCCGCTTTGTGAATATAGTACGGGCCATTTATCAGAACACGACTGCGGCTGTCTGGTCGACCCGGGGGCTGTCGCGAGAAATCATGATAGGCTCTGGGGTGAGGCAGGGATGCCTGATGAGCCCAACCTTGTTTGCGATCTACCTTAATGATATGCAGGAGTATTTGGGAGGAGGGGTGTTAATTGGAGGTAGAAGAATTAACCTGCTTATGTATGCGGATGATGTGGTGCTTGTGGCGGATAGCATTGGGGGTTTACAGATGATGATAAATCAACTGCGGAGGTATAGTGATGAATGGAATTTAAAAATAAACACTGAAAAGTCCAAAGTTATGGTGTGTAGGGAGGGAGGTGGTAGGCTGGCAAGAAATGAAAGGTGGTATTATGGAGGTGAAAGGCTGGAGGTGGTTGACAAGTATAAATACCTAGGAGTATTGGTGACCCCTTCAATGTCACTCAGCCTGCATTTCAAGGAGAAACTGGTGGCAAGCAAATGGGCGGTGAATAGTGTATGGTCACGTCTGCTATCCAGGAATGACATCCCATTTGATAGGAAGCTCCAGGTTTTCCAGGCGGTATCACGGACGGTGATGTGTTATGGAGCCCAGGTTTGGGGATACCGGGAACATGAGGAGGTGGAAAAATTATTAAGATACTTCGTAAAAAGAGTCATTAGATTGCCCCAAACCACTCCGAATTATATAATATATAATGAACTAGGTCTGGTAAAGGTGTATGAGCATACCCTAGGGCTTCATTTGGGCTATATGGGTAGGGTCCTAGGCCAGTCGGATGATAGGCTGAACACTTTTTTGGCTAAACAGCTCATCCAGAGGAACGATGGGTGGTACCCAGCCTGGAGGGGACTAGCACAAACATACGCCGACGAAAGGAATGCCGAGTTTAGGGAGGTGCAGGACTTTAAGAGAATAAACAGAGAGATATTAAAAGGGTGGAAGGCTGTTTTTGTTGGGAGAGTGAGAGAGCAATGTAGGGAGTCTGAGCACCACTGTTTGTACGCTAGTCTGGATCACAAAAGCACTGGATACATGAGTTCAGTGAATGGATGGATGATTGGGAATGTTCTGAGAGCAAGGGGTGAATTGTTCAACTTGAACACGATCCCCAATAGGCCGGACCGACAATATGACTGCGCATTATGCAATCTGAAGGTGCCTGAGGATACGAGGCATTACCTGGCAAAATGTCCAGTGTTGGCGGAGTTTAGGGTCAGGTATCTGAAGAAGGCATATTTGTCGGATGAGGAACTCGTGGAGGTCCTGAATGGCAAGGATTGGCAGGGGCTACACCTCTATATTGTAAGCTCGCAGAGGTATAGGTTGGAGCTGCTGAGGGAGTTTAATTATTTCTGAGATGCAAGTGAACGATTTGGGATGCTGTTTGTGGGGTGGCGCGTAAATTGGGGTATATCTAACGGAATATGTGAGGGATGCATCTAGATATAGGAAATTTCGGATAATATATTATAATATAATATATAATAATATATAATATAATATTATTATGTGGATAGATTATTGTGCTCCGTTGTGATTTCTTCTATACCTTGATGCCCTGAATTTGAGACTGAAATATTCTCTGTTAATTTACTTATGTAATGTAACTTTGAAATGTAACTTTGAAATGTAACACCTGTACTATATATACACATTTATATGTATATAGTTAATCTGCACTGTGGCCAACTAGACAGACGGCATTTTGCCATGTCGAAATTATGTTTATATATTCTATTTTGTTATTATGCATGTTTTGCAATAAACATTTCTTCTTCTTCTTCTTCTTCTTCTAACTACTTAATTCGATGAATTCTAAAACCATTGGAACACGTATAAATACGATGATTATTATGGAAGGTCTGGAGATACAGTTCATATTGTTTGATTGAAAACTAAACCTGAATTCCGGTAACAAAGTCAATGGTATCCCAAGCCGCGAGTCAATATCACGCTAAGTGTTTTCGTTTATGATTGCTTTATTTCACGGTAGTGATTCATCAGGGGCCATCTATTTACTCAAGCAGACCTCTCCACTTCCACTATTTTCAACCTTCATTTACAGTACATGGTTCATGTTAGATTCATATTATGTGCACCCTTCATCAGAGTGTTGATTGGATGAGTGTTACAGAAATGAATTAATTTCCACGTTCATACGTACATTTGTTAGGAACGCATAAACTGGGTGTAACCCCTAAGTTCGAACCACCGGCCAGAGATCGATTCTGCAACTAATTTCTGCTGAAAAGTGCCCTATAATTTGTTTTTTCATACCGGTTAAAATCCGACTTTTTTCACTTTTAAGATTTTTTTTCGTGTTTTCGACCTTGAGTCACTTAAATGGCCATAAGTCCCGCATTTCTCAGTCAAAATTCAAATGTGATTATACCGTTGGAAAGAACGTTAAATTTCCTATCTCCCTTGTGCTAAATAATACTTCTCGAATAACATACAGATATTGAAAAATGAGCCCGAATAGGAAAGTCTCGAAAATTTTGGAAATGTACAGTTTTTTCAAACGTTTGTAAGCCTAACTGAATCTGCCGATTACTTGCATACTGTAACCCTAAACGTTAGCCCGAAAGCTCAGCTTTTCAACGGTATGATCAAAAAATTGTTTACAGTGGACTCATGGTTCCCGTGCCAAAAAACCGTGGATCTTCCATTATAAATCGGCAAGTAAAATTTTCGCGAAAATCGTCAGTTTTACCATAAAATGAGTTGGGCAGCAATCTTGATGACACAAGACTTCTCGACTAAGCAGTCACTGATATCTTGTCCAATTTACTTTTCGAAAATGATCTTAATTTATGTTGATTTATATGGTAAGTAATTTTGTTAGACTAGGTAGGCCAAGCTAAACATTACTATCGTTGGCAATCAAGTCAATGTAGTGTATGTTGGTCGATTATGGCCACTTTAGTGACTTAAGGTCGAAAACCCGTAAAAAATCTTAAAAGTGAAAAAAGTCGGATATCAACCGGTATAAAAAAAATGTATAGGGCACTTTTCATCAGAAATTAGTTGTAGAATCGATCCCTGGCCGGTGGTAAGACCTTAAGGGTTACACCCTGAATATGTGTTCACATTGTGGGAAGGACCAGAAAGGTTCAGAACTTCAATGCGGCCCACGGATAATAATGGAGTTGATCTTCGGAACAAAAAAAAATTGTTCTCTTATTTGCGACACTATAAGACGGCAACCGCAATGCAGATACCTTTCAATAGACGTTTTATCGTACGAATATGAGACCATCAAGTTTATTCCCTCAGACTATTTGATACGGTGAATGCTCATTCTCTTAGATATCCACGGACTCGGGGAGTTCTCGGGTGTTGAAATGGAAACTAGGGTGAGAACCGAGACGGGACAATAACAGCTGTTTCAAACAATCGGGGCACTACCCTTGGGCTTGGCTCGAATATCCCCTTGTCCATAATGAATTATCCAGCCGAAGTCAGAATAAGTTTCTTAATAACCTCACCGATTTCAAGCCTAAAGACCCGTGAATGGGCGCGGAACCATCCGGCGCTAGTTTTCTCACATTAGATAATTGAAATAGAAGTACACTCGTGAGAATTAAACTTTTTTAATATTCAATCTAAATAGTATCATAGTTTGATCTAGACGACCACCTGAGGTAATTAATTTCAAGGATCCAAGAACTAAATGGACAGCGAATTTCCGTTTTTACCACTACGTTTTTACCCCTAAGGTATTATTATACCCTTCAGGTTATATCATATAATATATTATATAACCTGAAGGGTATATATTATATTAGATAATATCTAATACTGTTATAATATAATAATATTATAATATTAATATTATTATGACTATACTTCCGCTAACTTTCCGTCCACCCAATATTGTTATTCGCTTATTTGTAATCCACATTTATTAACGCTTAATTAATTAAAGCTTAATACATTAATAAGCTTGATAAGCTAAGATCAACAGAGCTCAATAAGCTTAATAAGCTAAGATCAACAGCGCTAATCTCAAAAATATTTCAGCTACCGCTTATTACGAGTAAATACTAAAGGATAATGAATTTCATCATCAGTGTGAAGAAACATATAAATATATAGCATTTTACTCTTTGACTACACTTCAATTAGAAACGTTCATTCGGACGGGCATACACTTCCAATATGGCAGATAAAGCTCAGGGGTGCATTTCTGCCGCTCAACTGCACTGTATATGTGCATCATGCAATATGGGAACTCAAGAAAACACCACTAACTTTTTGGCGATTTGTTCTTCCTACTGTGACAGCTTTCTAATGTAAATACTATGAAGTATGAAGACTTTTGAATGGTGAAAAATGGGTTGGATTGGCGAAGTACGGTTTCCTGGCCTAGTGGTACCGTAGAGAACTAGTTCAAGTGGGATTACTCGTAATTATGCGTATTGGTTGTTGTGATTCGGCGATGAGGTGAAGGAAGTATTGAGTAGGACAACATTTGAAAACAGACAAGAATGGAAAAGATTTTTTGATTCGTAAAACTCCAACTGATGGAGCAATAATAATTATTATTCCAACATTACAATCATGTTATGAAGTGTATTTTTCTTTTATGTTATTTTTTTCTTCTTCACACTTAGCGAATGCAGAGTACTAATGCAAAACAGAGCGGGTTAGCGCTTGGTCAGTTGGCTGGGATCGGAAAAGCGGCTGAGGTCGTGTGATGAGGATTCTCAACACCTCCATCCCATCCCAGGGCAGTGAAGAATGATGATGCCTTGAGCGTAGTAATTGCCAATTGTTATACGCCGAATTACGCCCGCGATGGCGGTACGTACAAAAAAAATAAGATTAATATTTATATTAGGAAATTGTTATTAAGTATGCAAATGAATGCATATAGTATGCATAATGAATAAATAGTATGCCTTATAAATGCATTTAAATTGTTCAGGAATTACTTTCCGGCTTCTTGCAGAAGGACGTTTTTTTTTCTGCTTAGCCTTCTTCACGTAACTTGCAATGGATATCAACGTAGGAGCTGCCGATCCCTCGAGGCCCCGACAGAACTGACCACGTCGGTCAATATCGCAGTCAGACTACTATTTTAACCAATTCATCTTAGTTGTCGAGCGATTGCGTTACAGCCTTGAGGTTCATGAAGCTGTTTGTTGGTTCAGGTGGAACTTCTTCTCCATCAGGGAGATCATGCTGTGACCGAATTAACGCTACAAGTTCTTCGTCATCAAGCCCCTCGTCAATTGTTTCAATCAACTCTGTCATCACCTCCTCACAAATCAAGTTGGTAAAGCTATCACCTCCGATAGCGGGGGCGTCGCTGACGATTTTGTCCACCTATTCTAGAACAGAAGGATCGTCCATGTCAACCAGTGGAACTGAAAGCAGTTTCTGCCAGTAAGCCTTCCGTGTGTAACTCCCGATTTCTTTAGCAGATGCGCTGATGTCGTTCTCACACTGAAGGATGTTGAAATCGTTCCAAAATGAAGCTACTGATGTTTGTGGATTCGCGTCCATCGGTTGAATGAGTGATGTTGTGTTTGGAGGAAGGAATATAACTTTTACGTTGGAATCGATTTTTGTAAGAGTTGCAGGGTGATCTGGGGCGCTGTCTATCGGGAGAAAACCTTTGAATGTTAATTTTTTTAAATTTTTATTTACTCCTTCACTTGGGATAAAATCATCGCGAGACAATTCCGTGAAAAGCAAAGCTGTCTAACAATTTGGCTTCGCGTAAATCACAGTCGCATACAGTATAGCGTTAGGAACGCCTGTATAGTAAGGAATGGTATACATTGACTCCTTCGCACGTACGTTACCAAAATATGTTCACAGAGTTTAAATTTTCGAAGATGCCAATTTTCTTCAAGTTCTTCCGGTTCGATCTAAAAAAAAACCGTTCGCAGTTTTCCACCTTTTTCGTGTTCAGGTAACAATAAAAATCTTTTTGGAATCAGATTCAATCAATTTATAATTTGTAGTCACCACACACACCGCACCTCAACTACAGTATAGACGGCATTGTACCTAGGTATTTTGCAGTTGGGTAGATTGTGGAGTTCCTATATCTTGGAAAACCTTCAATCTTTGCCTCGCCTCTCGGAAAAGCAAATTTTCGTACTTCACGAGAAAAACAAAAAACTCCAGCCCTTCTATCTCCCTGCTCCCTTACTTATTAATGCACAGCAACTAAAAAGCCCAAGAAAAAAAAAGTTTTTAAAGGAAAAGGAAGATGATGGGTCCTCACAACAGAATTTCTAACTTAATCAGCGACCCCTCGCCTTACCCTTCGCTGTAGCCATCAGAGCATTTTTTCATTCCTAACCCTAACTTTGTTTAACTGGGAGCGTAATTAGAAAGAAACGAGTCCAATCTGAGGTTTCCCGAGTGTTTATTCAAAACAGAAATTTTAATTTTCGGACACTGACACGAAGGTTCTAACGTACGCTGTATAACTCAACTTTTACTTGAGAGGAACTTGTACTTGGATGTGATGTAACACAGAATTACTTACATAATTAGGTACATAATAAGAGTAATAGGAGGTCGGTATTAACTTATTACATTACGAGAACATGGTATAATAATTCAATAATTGAATGTATGATGCACGATATATGTTTGCGACCCAGAGGGGTGTAACTTTGGGGTATCAAATAACCAATTACTGGAAGTCGCCAAAATGTTCGAAGGACCAGTGTATTTACACACAAAAAAAAAATATATTAAAATGAAAGATTATTTGTACATACTATGCTCAATAGCTTACGGCTGTGTTGAAGGCTTACGCGCCTCTGTGGCTTCTGGTGAGTGCCCAAGTGTGTTGAGGTGGTCGGAAAAACGCCGGAGAGACTTACTGGCCTCTGACGGCTCTGGTGCGTGGATAATGAGGAGATTTGGAGGCTGACTGGCCTCTGAAGGCTCCGGATGGTTTGTGTAGATCGAATTGGTAGAAGACGGAGGCTGACTGGCCTCGGATGGCTCCGGAAGGCGTACTAGTACGATATGGAGGCTTACTAGCCTCTGACGGCTCCGGATAGGTATACAAGTATGATATGGAGGATTACTATCCTCGGAAGGTGACACCATGCGGTATAGAGGCTTACCGGCCTCAGACGGCTCCAGAAGGTTGATGCAGGACGGAGAATCCAGTGGTACGAAGTCTCCACTGTTATCCACGGTATCACACCGACAAGGTATCCAAATTGCTGGAGATTTAGGTACGAATGGGGTAAAATTGGTGATCGATCGATGATAGAAAAGCCGGTACGCGAAACGTTTCACGAGGCAATCGGTTATATTCGAACAAAGAACCGAGAATCACGTCACCCCGATCCACCAGGGACACCAACACTACACGACACTTGGATAGAGCTAGGTACTTATAGTTAATTATGATGTAACAAAACATGACAAGTATTACAAGAGAACTCGTTACAAAAAAATGTAGAATCCCAAAAGAAGGAAAAGAAAAGAAAACCGGGATATTATATGAAATTGATAAGAGACAACATAGATGGATTTGAGACATGGAGGAAGACAAAAATAAATCAAGCCTGGCGTAAACATACTCCCCCCTATTTTTGTCTGAAATTGACCGTACAAGTTAGTTTGGTATACTGGCATAATTGACTGGCAACGGAATTATATTTACGACTGAACGCTTGAAAAGGCCTTTGGATGTTCGCAGAGTGACAACTCTGACTGTGTCATCCGTTCCAGGGTGAACCTCCACAACACGGGCCATAGGCCACAGGGCAGGCGAGGTCTGCGTATTTCGAACTAGGACGACGTCGCCGATTTTCAGGTTGATGGGGCGTTTGGTCCACTTATTGCGCATCTGCAAGGAAGAAAGGTATTCGTCCTTCCAACGTTGCCAGAAATACTGCACGCGCTCACGAAGGAGCTGCCAGCGATTGAGGTGACTTGATGGTAAATCTGATAAGTCGGGTTCAGGTAACATGTTGATAGCTTGCCCAATGGTGAAGTGTCCAGGAGTTAGCACCTCCGGATCATCTGGGCTGTCGGAGAGTGGTAGAAGCGGACGAGAATTCAAAATGCCTTCAACTTTGACAAAAAGTGTATTTAGCTCATTCTCTGTGAAGGGACGGTCGCCAAGTGCCTTTCTTAGTAAGGTTTTTGCGGCTTTGACAGCGGATTCCCAGCTCCCCCCAAAATGAGGAGACCCAGGTGGATTAAAACTCCAATTGACTGAAAGGTGAGAGGTACGGTCAATGATAGATGACTGGGTTTGAACATTGTTAATCCATTCGCTGGCTTCTTGGAGATACCTGTCCGCCCCCACAAAATTAGTGCCACAGTCGGATTGTATTTTGACTGGAATGCCGCGCCGTGCAATAAACCTGTCAAAAACATCAATAAATGCTTCAACTGATAAGGCATTACAAAGTTCTAGATGGACAGCGCGTGAAGCCATGCAGATGAATAAGCAAAGATAGCATTTGTGGGTCTTGGCGTTACGACGAGAAGATTCGCGGCAAATGAATGGCCCAGCAAAGTCCACGCCACAATGCAAGAAGGCACGTCCTCCAGTCACTCTTGATACGGGTAATTCACCCATCAATGGTTGCACAAAAGCCTTACAATACCTAGTGCAGGTCACACACTTCAATTTGTGCAGCCTCAAGAGATTTCTTGCTCTAGGGATCCAGTATTGCTGTCGGACAAATGCAAGTAGTGCTGTAGGTCCTGGATGATGGTTCTCTCGATGAAGGTGATCTATCACAAGTTGAGTGAAGTGAGAACGGCTGGGTAGTAAGATGGGATGACGTTGATCCATTGGTAAAGTTGATTTTGCTAGTCGTCCTCCAACTCTTATGACTCCCTCATTATCAAAGAAGATTGAGAGACGACGTAGCTCAAGCGGCAGGTCACAAGCATCTGAAGTCTTATAGGCTTCAGGGAAATACTGGCGTTGGACGAGTTTGATGAAGCCCATGTGTGAAGAACGGAACTCCTGACAAGAAAGTGCACCAGTCTTGCGCTGATGTTTTGGTAAACGGCAGTTGAAGATAAAGCGGCAGACAAACCCAAACACTCTGATGAGGCGAACGAACCTGGAAAAACGTTCACAGTGAGTCAGGATGGGGTTACCAACTTGAACAGTAGCCAGTGAGAATGTCTTCACAGGCCTCATCTCCGATGGATCGATGCAATTTACGGACTGGGAGATAGGCCACTGACCAAGAGGAAGCGAGCACCACTGAGGTCCTGACCACCAGAGGTCGCTGTGAAGGAGCAATGAAGGTAGCATCCCTCGCGAGCCAGCATCCGCCGGGTTGTCAACTCCGTTGATGTGGTACCACTGATGTTCTGGCAGGGTGTTCAGAATTTGTTGAGTGCGGTTTGTCACAAAGGTTTTCAAGAGATGAGCTGGCGTTTTTAGCCAGGATAAAACGATGGTGGAGTCTGTAAAACAGAAAATAGATGAGATAGTGAGGTTGTTGATGAGAGGCTTGAGTGATTGAATCAGTTGTGATAATAACAAGGCTCCGCACAGCTCCAACCGAGGTATGGTCAACACCTTGAGCGGGGCCAAACGGGTCTTGGACTTGAGTAGTGACATTGAGGCTACTCCCCCCTGTGATCCATGCAGGTAAACAACCGCACAGTATCCCCTCTCTGAGGCATCACAGAAGCCAACCAGGCGGTATTCTGTGTCGGTAGAGACAAGAAGTCGAGGGATTGAGATCTGAGAAAGGTTACAGAAGTCTTCGAGAAAACGGCCCCAAGGAGCCTTTATATGATTGGGAACCTCATCATCCCAATGGATTCCTGTCTTCCAGGTCTCCTGGAGGACACATTTTGCAAAGAAAACCACAGGGGCCAAATAGCCAAGAGGGTCATATAGCCTAGCTATAACAGAGAGGATTTGGCGTTTGGTAGTGCCAGTGTCAGGCTGTTGCACACTGTATTTAAAAACGTCTGCCTTAGGTTCCCATGTCATGCCCAAGATTTTGATAGTATGCATGCTATCATCGTTACACAGTTCCACTGGAGACTGGGCGTGTGAGTTCTTGAGTAGTAGTGGATAATTTGAACTCCATTTTCCTAATTCGAATCCACCCTTGGCTAATAGCTTGATAACTTGACTCTGAAGGGAGAATAATTCGGCAGGGGTATGACAGCCAGTTGCTATGTCATCAATGTAAATACATTCTGAGATTACTCGCGCTGCATCTGGATAATTATTACCTTCATCAGTCACTAGCTGTTTGAGGACTCGCTGAGCTTGATACGGCGAACTGCGAAGTCCATAGGTAACGGTAGATAAAGCATAATATGAAACAGCCTCATCTGGGCTGAATCGCCAAGCAATTTGTTGGTAATGTCTCTCCTCAGGGTTCACCAGAATCTGTCGAAACATTTTCACGATGTCACATGTGAAGACGAACGGAAACCTGCGAAAATTCAAGACAATTGTACCAATGTCAGCTTGCAGTTTAGGGCCGGTGAAAAGATGGTCGTTGAGTGAACCTGTAGAGGTACGGAAGCTCGCGTCAAAAACAACCCGGAGTTTCCCTTTGCCTTCTCCGTCCAACTTATAGATAGGATGATGAGGTATTAGGTATGATGGGGGAGAGGTAGCGAGAGACATGTGGTTCAGGTTCAAATACTCCAGCATGAAGGAATGGTAGTCGAGCCGAAGCCGTTCATTCTTGGCCAACTTGGCTTCCAGGGTGTAGAAACGGTTAAGTGCCACTTGGATATTAGGTTTGATTTGAACAGCATCGGTTTTAAATGGAAGAGAAACTATGTATCTCCCCTCTGTGGTACGACCATGGGTGCGAAGAAAATGATCTTCACACTGTTGTTCATCATTGGATAAGGTAGAGGTAGATATTGGTAAGGGTTCTTCAACTTCCCAAAACCTTTCAAACTGGAATGATGGGTCAGTTAGAGATAAGAGTGAAACTGAGTGATCACATTCAGTGTCAGAGAGGTATCGGCCCATAACAACAAAGCCAAAAACAGTGTCAATGATACGAGGGCCATGTTCATGAATGGTAAAAGGAGCGCTGGTAATGATTTGGGGGTACAAGTCAGCTCCTATTAGAAAAGATATAGGTCCAGATATAGTAAACTCAGGATCACTGAGATTATAAGATAAATAATCATCCCACATTGTTGAATCAAGATTTGATTGAGGTAAAGATGAGGTAATGGTAGGTACAACTAGCGCTTCAGTGGTAAGAGCAGGCAAAGATGATGATTGAAATGAAATGCTGGTACGACCAGCTATGTTCCGTAGAGGAGCTCCATTCACTCCAGATATATGACCTTGGAAAGGTCTGGTTGATTTCCCCAATTTTCGGGCACACTTATTGGTGATGAAAGACACATGACTGCCAGGGTCCAGAAGTCCTCTGAACACCTGAGCACGACCATTTACATCAATAATTGCTGCTCGAACAGTACCTAGGAGGACGCCACTAGAGGATAAGGTGTTGGTTCCAACAAAGTCATTTTTAGAGGATAATTGTGCAGATGACGAGGGCCCAGGAAGTGGTGGAGAAGTCGGAGAATCAGTTGTATTTAGATGGAGGTAACTGTGATGTCTAGCACGGCAGTGTCTACACGAAAACTTAGAAGTACATTCTCGGGCTTTGTGGAAGGGGTGTAGGCAATTTCGACAGCCAGTCCAACGCTTTAGAGATTCAAGACGTTGAGCAGGAGTAGAAGACTGGAATTTGGAGCATTTGATTATGATATGGTGTCCTCTGCAGACTGGACAAGAGAGAGAAGGTTGATTCACATCTCCACTGGCTTTAGAAGAAGAAGGTTTCGATTCATGGGAAAGAAGTGCTTGACTAGATTGCAGTTTTGGAGCAAAGGAATTAGGTTTTCTAGGACCTGTGGGAAGCTTAGAGGGAGTATCAGATAAAGTGCTAACCGCACCTGTTAGTCTCAGAACCTTAAATCGTCCCTGGACAAACTCTTTCAATAATTTGAATGAAGGATAATCTTCCTTGATGATAGAGATTTCAAATGCTTGCCGTGTCACAGGGTCTAATCCCCGCAGAGCTAACTCACACAAGAGATAGTCCCCAAACTGTGGAATATCTAATGACTGTAGAGATACAACACTCTCTGATACAATAGATAAATAGGACTGAAGTGAATCTGCAGTAGGTTTACCCCCACTAGGCTTGAAGGTGAGTAGTTTCTCAATGTAAGAACTAGCTTGTTTTCTCTTATTATCATAAACTAACAACAAAGAATTCCAAGCTTGATTGAAGTTAGCATCAACAACTGAAATAGATTTTATAGTATCCAGCGCAGGTCCTTGTAGGTATGAGAGTAAAAAATGGAATCGTTCTGCATCCGAAAGTGAGGGCTCCTCGATAATCAGCGAAGAAAATAGTTGTTTAAAAGTAGGCCAAGCTACAAAATCTCCTGAGAATGGTTTTATATTGATTTTTGGTAATATAGTTCGACTAGGGGAAAATTCCGCCGACGTCCTCGTAGTTTGTGGATCAGAAATACGAGTAGAACTAGATGTTGTGGATGTGCTAGGATTCGAAACTTTTGAAATCTCCTCATGACAACCCAAAGCCTCATAATAGTATCTCTTGATATTGTTATAGTAGGTTAAATCGTTTTCCCCGGGAAATGTTGGTGAAATGTCATGAGTGACAGCATATTCCGTTGCATCCTCCCAGCTAGCCTCGAACTTATCCATAAGATTAGCAATAGTTCGTATCATACCTGAGAATATCAAGCGTTCGCTGGGTGTTGTTCTCGCTGCGGCCCCTTTGTTTCTAATAATCTTGATTTCCTGGCCCTTAGATTCATAAAGCCTTTTAAACTTCGCAAATCCTCGAACAGCAATAACAGGATCTTCTCTCTCCAAAGACATGTCAAGGTCAAAAGAAAATTACAAATGTTAATAAAATAATAACTAATCGATGTACGGTCAATCCAGATTGATAACAAGAAATAGATAGTGACAGGCAACAGATCGATATGAAAATATAAGTACAAAATAGAGTTGTATAACTCGTAGATAATGTCAAGTTCAAGGTAAGTCTAATAACACACTTCAATATACCTTGAGGGGCAGGGTCTGCACAGCACGACCACTTTGCACCAGAAGTAAGTCCAATTCGTATAGTGTACTGAAGTTATAAGGGCTCAATTCTAATCCGCGGCTCAAAGGACCAATGTTTGCGACCCAGAGGGGTGTAACTTTGGGGTATCAAATAACCAATTACTGGAAGTCGCCAAAATGTTCGAAGGACCAGTGTATTTACACACAAAAAAAAATATATTAAAATGAAAGATTATTTGTACATACTATGCTCAATAGCTTACGGCTGTGTTGAAGGCTTACGCGCCTCTGTGGCTTCTGGTGAGTGCCCAAGTGTGTTGAGGTGGTCGGAAAAACGCCGGAGAGACTTACTGGCCTCTGACGGCTCTGGTGCGTGGATAATGAGGAGATTTGGAGGCTGACTGGCCTCTGAAGGCTCCGGATGGTTTGTGTAGATCGAATTGGTAGAAGACGGAGGCTGACTGGCCTCGGATGGCTCCGGAAGGCGTACTAGTACGATATGGAGGCTTACTAGCCTCTGACGGCTCCGGATAGGTATACAAGTATGATATGGAGGATTACTATCCTCGGAAGGTGACACCATGCGGTATAGAGGCTTACCGGCCTCAGACGGCTCCAGAAGGTTGATGCAGGACGGAGAATCCAGTGGTACGAAGTCTCCACTGTTATCCACGGTATCACACCGACAAGGTATCCAAATTGCTGGAGATTTAGGTACGAATGGGGTAAAATTGGTGATCGATCGATGATAGAAAAGCCGGTACGCGAAACGTTTCACGAGGCAATCGGTTATATTCGAACAAAGAACCGAGAATCACGTCACCCCGATCCACCAGGGACACCAACACTACACGACACTTGGATAGAGCTAGGTACTTATAGTTAATTATGATGTAACAAAACATGACAAGTATTACAAGAGAACTCGTTACAAAAAAATGTAGAATCCCAAAAGAAGGAAAAGAAAAGAAAACCGGGATATTATATGAAATTGATAAGAGACAACATAGATGGATTTGAGACATGGAGGAAGACAAAAATAAATCAAGCCTGGCGTAAACAATATAACTATTTGTGATGTGACGAATGTGTGACCCTTAAGTGCATTGGAATACTTTGGTTTTACAAGTCTTGTATTCTGTCTTGTCTTCTGGGTGGTAGATGCATTGCTGTTCCGTGCTTAACCCGAAGGTAAGTTTCGATAATTTATTATTATACAAGTTTATCAAGAAGCGACTTCCCTTGAACCCTCTCTTGGTAATATAGATACCATGATTGAATTTGAACTGTCATCATGTGTATGCAACAATTATATTCACATAATATATTCACATATTATGTGAATATCACGAATATATTATTCACGAAATATATTATATTTCGTGAATGTGTGACCTCTCAATAGGTTAATTAATCACGAAACTGCTGACCAAATTCCAAAAAGACTCAATCCAATGAACTCGTCATTTAGGTGTATCTAGACTTGGTAGATTCAAAATCTCATCGTTCAGAAATGAACATCGAAACGGAAAACTTTTATTAACATCGACTGTGCGAACTCATTTCCATTTAAGGCCTTCAGAATCAACTGTAGATACCTTATGATTGCCACATTTTACAGGGGAGGCCAAAAAGCGTTAGAAGCTCACAGCGAGCCAAAATTTTCAATTTATTTACTCACATCTAGCAGCCTATGATATGATTTCACTATCAGGTCTATCTTTTATATGATATACATGATATTTTGAAATAGGATTTCACTATCAGAGGTATTTTATAAAAATTGAGTTATTTATATGTTTTTGGTAAGGAAAAGGTATATATACCCATCCAATAAGGCATAGTAATATTATATAGTTAGTAATTCGGCGGTTGTAAGCTTGCGAATATGAAATGAGGTTTGAAATTCATGCTTGATAAGGTTGCCGAGGGAACCAGAGGTATTTGGAACTTGCGCATCTTGTTCTCGAGAGCAGCTGAGTAATGGCGGAGCCTAAAAACGGTTGTAGTCCGTGTGTGAAGAAATCGAGTAGATATGCGCGTTGTTCTAAAGAAAAAAATACTTTCTAGTTGTGCCGGGGTGAATTGTCAAAGTATATGATCTTCAACGCTATTTCAAACGGTTAGTGTTGGATTTTGGTCCTGAAACTTTCAACTTATACATGTCCCAGTCTGAAGGCAATAATATTGTTTTTGACAAAGGTACAATTGTCTACTTTCATTAAACATTTTTTGTGAACAAATTATGATCTGCTGTAAAATTTAAAACAATTTCACTGTTGGTAATTCCATATGTGTGTGGTGGGCACCTCAATCAGTTATAATATCAAGTAAATACAAGGCTAAAGCATTTCACGAGTCGCGATATACCAGAGAAGAGTGTGCCATTGAACGTGTTACCGCAGTTTTGGCCATTGTTCCCCGATGGCGCAGTGGAAATTAATTGTGACGGATGAGCGTTTTTGAATTCAAGAATGAATGGGCGCTTCCTGGTTTGACAATGATGATCCAAAAGCCGCAAAAGAGGAGCGAGAAGGATTCGAAACTCATCGTAATTAAGGGAGCCGAGATGTCATCGCTCTTTATAAACTTGACATCTCCCGGAGCTTGTGATAATAAGATGAGGAATTCACTTGAGCGAGTTTCATATCTTTTACTTGATAATAAGTCGGGGGAAGGGGACTTTGGCGCAGGAAGATGCTTTTTGTCGTTTTTCCTTTTTTTCCCCCCGAAAAGACTCTGACCAAATTAACCCGGGGACTAATTGAATAATTTGCTTCATTGAGGTTGGAATACTTCAGATTAATCAGATCCGTCAAATAAGAGTTGCGTCATTTCACTCTTGAACGCAAGTTGGGTTAGTATAATGGCACGAGTTCTGTCATTCAAGATGTACAAAGCGAACCTTTTATGATTGGAATGATTCATTTATTATTCAAACAGTTCTACTCCGCAGGGTTGCCTCATGATTTGAACAGTCTAAATATAAATCAGAAACCAATCCATTGAAGCTAACAACCCACTAATAATAGTAACATGAGATGTATTTCAAAAACAACCAGATATCAGACATAAAATATGAATGTATATTTCGAAATCCTGTAACCGTTCTATGCGTTTAGCACTGAATTGCGGCTCGAAAGAGAAGCAGCTTCCCAAATACGAGTAGATTTGGGGGCGAGTCACCACCAATCGAATTGAAGTCGGAGGGGGAGGCGAATTGCATGTATTACTCCGGGAGTTTATTCGTGAATAAATGAGCCATTTCCAGGAGTGCGGTAACGAGCGTGGCATTGGAACCGCGGAAAACGACCGCAACACGACCACAGCAGTGCTCTGTACAACGACGCATCTTCCTTCCCACCTGCTACTCTACTTCCCCCCATTTAGAATGGAAATCGGACTGAATTCCCGCTGTTACGTTCTGACAAGCTGATGGACCAGAGGAATGCTACATAAATTACCAAATTTAAAAAAACCCATTCCGAATGAACAAATTCTAACAAAAGGGCAGAAGACCTGTTATAGAGGATTTGTGATCACACAAGTTCAATCTAGGATTAAGTTAAGGGTTGTACCGTGGACATTGAGTGTTTGCCGTCTGTGTGGGTGTGTTTATTTATTTAACTAGCCGCACGGTCGTGCATTGCACAGGAAAATATCGCAGAAGATGAAATACTACAATAATTGTAGTTTTGAGTTCGTTACAGTAAAACATAATTATTATGTTTTACTGTAACGAACTCAAAACTTCCTCATAGCAATAGGCTGAAATACGAGTAGGTACATTACGTTGAGCGACCACCCAATGGGGTTGTTCCGTTGAAGTGATTCAAATAAACTAGAGCTTCGTTCACAGTGCGCGTTCTGACAGTTCCAGAATTCATCAGAATCGGGACGGAAAGTTCCGGAACTCGTAGAACTGAACTCTGCTCTGCGAACTTTTTCTGGACTGGAAGTGGAATAACCTGTGTTGTTGTTTTTAACCTCACTCAACTCGTATGACCTCACACAGCTCGTGTTACCTGTGCTGCTGGTGTGCCCGTAAAAAAAACCTTATTCAAAGGTCCAAAAAGGTGGACTAGGAGCATCTCTGATTAAAAAAAAGTGTAGTTTTTTGTAGAAATTTGAGGAGATTTTAATTTTTAGAATTTTTTGGGGCCGATTGGAGCTTTGTACGATCTGCCGTTCGTTCAGAATGAGCGCTCAAAGGTGGAGCAGATCAAAAGTCGTCAAGATGAGGGTGAAACATTCGGCAGCGGTCAATGTGAACATTGGCCCAGATGATTCGAACATCAACATTTTCAGAAATCGAAGGAATTATCAATAATTACTAATAATTTATAATTATCATTTAGGTATAATGACTAATAAGAAGAAGAAGAAGAAGAAAACATGTTTATTATGAATAAATAATTAATTACAATTGTGTAAATTAAATACAAGCTGGTATGCGGGTTTCATATACGTACTTATATACACACAACATTAAAAAAAAACATGATACGGCATGGATTTTTCATCCGTCTGCCGGGGCAAACTGGGCTACAATTTTTGATTTTTTAAATTTAAATTTTCAGAAAATGAACTTTCGAGTTGAATACAAAGCAGAAATGGGCAATTTTATTCAGTGATTCACTTCACCAATTGAATTCAGAAACCAGGGAATTTCGGTACCTCCATGCCTGACGGCCAAACTGTCCCACCCCCAACCAGTGCTCACCATGGTTCAGCAAGTAGACCATTTTTTCCATGGTCAAAACCACATCCCCAAAAAAATGCAGCCTGAATTCCCCCAGCACTGGGCAGCCTCCAAAGAAATGTAGGACATCCTCGTTTGTGTTCCGATTGCACAAAGAGCAAATCCTCCGTGGGCTTTCGGACCTCAGGTAAGTACCGTCATTCAGTGGAAGCAGCGCTCCTCTCAGCTTGAGAACCCATCGCACCACCCACAAGGGGTGACCTCCGTCCCTCCGCAGATTTCCAGGTCTTACGTCCAAATTAAGAGACGGATACAGAGGGTTCCTGGAACTCATTGCAGCCGCCCGCATGTCTTTAGTCCAATTCTGCGAGACAGCCTCCACCAACGACTCCAGCTGCTCTGGCCACTCACTCAGAAATTCCATATTCCCGTGGAAGGCGCAACCCCGTCTCTGTGCTAGTTCTCTAACTGCCTTAAACCACGATATTTCGGACCTGACGACTTCCCGGGCGACTATACCAGGATATCTGTCCTGCGGTATCTTCAAGGCCCTAATCACATATCGGCAGGCAAGAGACAATGTGTATGCGAAGATTGGCTGGGCACCAGTTTCCAAATACGTGAAGTAGTTGAACTAATAATATAGTAATTAACTAACAATAATTATTAATCATGAATAATACTCTACCTATACTACTTGATAATAATGGTGAATAATTTCCTAATGATAATTCATAATAATAATAATTCATTATAATAATAATAATGGAATAATTGTTATTCAATCATTTAGTGATCTAGGTAGAAGGGTGATCTGCACATAGAAGATAATAATCCGTTGTACTAAGAATTTGCCTGAGTTGTTTTCTCTAACTTTACTTATTATTATTACTTTACTTATTATTACTTATTGTTCCATTTTAATTGATTCAACAATTGAAATCAATTTATTAGTATCCAGTTAATAAAACGGATCAACATTTAGCTCATTCAAAGTAGCGCAGTGCATAACTCTTGAGTAGCTTCAGGGTGAGAAAATACATTAGTGACGTACATTATTATTGTTTTGATACAAATTATCGAGGAAGTAAAATTTATATCAAATCTACATTTGGTTTATTTCCATAGTTTCGAACTCTTATCATGCCAACCAACACCTTCTAATTGGGTTTTCGATGTCCCTTTGGTTCAAAATTCATAGGTATTCATTGAGGTTCGAGTTCCAGTAAAGATATTCATCGAGGACCATCAAGACATTCATATTACTCAGATCAAGTGGTGAACCCTTCTCAATAGCGCCGACTGTAGAAGTCATGTATCAGAAATTTTGATTCGTATATAATATACACAAGATATTATTTCCTAATCCTAAATAAAACCGTTTGCCATTTGTCTCTGACAGTGTTGTGTGCTGTTATTTACTATAAATAATATAATACATCATAATATTATTATGATGTTATGCTAACACATTGGATTGAGGGAACCACCCGACTCATTCTACTTTATGAATATACCAATTGAATTTCGTAGCTGTCCTTCAGCTATAATCATCACATCAAGTACAAAATGAAGTTAACAAAACCAAAACCCAAACACGGAAGAAGAAAAGTGTTTATATTCATAGCAAAACAGTAACTATAAAATAATGTCGTCCTTTCGAATATTCATTCAAACTTTACACAACAACTATTCCTTTTCGTAAAATCAATTCATTGTCCACGGAACTGATTATCCAAGAGAAAGCCCATTGAATATTCAATCGAGAGCAATACCGGAGAATTTTATATCAACTGCCTTCCCAAAGGAGCGCTTGAGAATTCTTAAGAGCGTCGTCGGAAATAAAAAACGGATTAACTTTCACGCCGTTCACGGTGCTCAACAAAAATGGACTGTTACTAAGGAGATAACTAGGCATTTTTTTAGAAACGGGGATATTCTTATCTATACGCACGTAACGAGTTCACGATGTATTTTCGCCAGTTCCTCCGTCTCCAGCACTTCTACATAATCTAAAATATTTCGTCGTTATCTACAAAATTTGTTCATTTAATGAATAAAATCGATTTGAACGCCTTACAATCATGACTATTTCTGTTAGAACAAAGCCCTTCTTGGTAAAGAAAAAAAAGTCCACAGTCATGCAGCATGGTTATAGGAGGGAATTTTTGAAGAAATAACTGGTTGTATGTAAAATACTCGTATCTTCATTTTTCTGGTTTTATAACAAATATCGTCTCCATTTTTTCAAACGTTACACTTTTGGCCAATTAGGTGGTGGCTAAAGCATGTTCTATGCTAAAAGTAAATAAATACATATGTATAAATAATATATGAAATACTGCAACCACAACATGCCACTTAACTTGCACGCGATGAAAAAACAGCTTGAAATGCAATTGACTCTACGTATCTTGAAACGTAAATCCACAAATCTGGAGTGGAGGATTGGTCGATTCCAGTGGTTTGTTATTGAAGATAATTATTATCTTCAATAACCAAAACCAAACACCAGACCAACTGGTTGGTGGAGAACTCCTCGGAACAGTGTATTTTAAAATCCTCGCCGAATATAATCGATAAATTGAATAATTGACATGAAAATACTTGTATCCAGTTCCATACGTGAGGAAATCGCTCACAGAGGCTGACAGTGGGCACAGGAACCCTGGGACATGAACCCCTAATTTGGCTTTGCATCTTCCCCTGTCACTCCACAGTTCGGAATCGCATTTGTGAAAGGCAAACAGCTCGAACGAAGCTTCGATTTGCCTGCAGCCGTCGAATCCTCCTCCAAAGTTCCCCCTCGTCGCGTCATCAACATCTCTTCAGGGGAAGCCTTTTTCTTGACGTACGTGAGGAATGTACTAATAAATATGAAGGCGTGACTGAAATGGTGATAATGATACCTGCATGTTGATTTCCTCTTTTGTCGAGCAATACCTAGCAAGGACAGTGACTTCCAGACGGAGCTGCTCCTCCCTTGGTGACAAATCCGAAAACAGCATTACCTATAAATGAGGTGGAAAATACGTAAGGTACATCATAAGTTAATCAGTGCGAGATTAAGTTTCTACTGACTAATATGCTCAAACCTCAACTAAAAAACCAATGTTATGCTCTACTCTAAATAATCTCTACACAATCACGACTATAAGAATTAGATACAACCTTAACAATTCAAATTCAGTTCAAAAAGAGCATTGGAACTCTGTGAATTCTCGGACAATGGTTTATTATCTTCTGTATTATCACCCTTCTTTTTGGATCACTGTTCTGCTTTTTATGAAATTTTCCGAATTGAAACGTAAACCGGTTTAATTTTTTTTCTTGGGCGATTTTAATGGTCGATGATAATAAACCAGAGAACTCATCCATCGCATTTTTTTGAATAGTTTAGCATTGGTATATGATTATTAATCATCGATTAATAAGGTTCTCACTCCCACATGAGTAATAGCCACCTACAGAACGAAATGCGGTTATAACTTATTCATCCCCCCCCCCCCTTATGATCTTTCGATACCTTCAATGTCAAATATATCGATCTTTCTCTATTAATGGCCATAAGTAGCCATTAATAGCCATAATTACTTGTTTTTATAAATTGCATTGGATAAATTTTATCATAAGAATTATGGATCGTTTATTATAAATGATAATACCTAGTATTGATATAATTAACTATGGATTTTTACTTGTACTTATTTACGTCGTCAATAATTTATATCAAGAACTACCTACCAACGAATGGACGTACGTTCATATGTATGTGAGGTCACGCAATGACCGATTGATCGAAAATGAAGATGAAAAAGTGGCCTTGGGTAAGTGGCATCTCTTTTGAGTAAAATTTTCTAATTATTTTCTGAATAGCTCGCCCTTCTGTCTGTCACCCACCAATTTGGGATATGCCCTTGAAAGACATTCAGCAAACAGCAGGGAGTGGATGAGCAAAACTGTGAAAGCTATGGAATAGCTTTCAACGATGCCCATTCTCCCTGATGATTGCACCAATCACCAGTAGCTTAGTTCATAACGCTCGCAGAAATGACCACTTCAATCTCTAGCGAATAGGACCGAATTACTGGCTCCCTGGAGGGGGCTGGGGGGGCCGAATTCCATTTGCTTACCAGCCAATCAATTTTGCTAGTTAGCGCGATGAAGGGTACGAGGGGCTGCGTGTAGCTTCCTGATTAGATGAATAACGAACAGCTCAACGCACAGTTTAAACGACGGTTAAATTAGTTGGACCAAAAGGACGCAGATTCTCAATTATCATTTTCATTAGCAGCGATTCATATCGAACCGATACTCGTCGTTGCATATTGAGATAATACACACATCCATTATTTCAATGAAACTCAGCAAGGTATCGACTTCATTTGTCAAAATTTGCCCATTGACGAAATAAGCTTTCAGTGATGAAATGGGAACCTCAACGGAGAATAAAACCAAACGCGAAGAGTTATTTTCTCGGATCACTTTTCGCTAATGTGATTCTGAAAAGAGGAAACTGACAAGTGAGGTGCTGAAGGCAAACTGAAAGGGTCTGAAGAGCAGAGATGAAACCTCGGGTGAGACGGCATTAAGTAGATGCTTTTCACTATTATTTACCGAGTGATGGGCGCCCGTCAAATCCAGGCGATCATCCCTCCAGCCGCCTTTCGTCGGCTCTCGCGGCTCCTTGAGCCTAAACGTCTCCTTAGTGGATTTGTGGAACAGACGAGCATTTTGTCTATGGGAATCAGACAACTGACAAGAGAATTCGTAATAATCACCTTCCAACATCTTCTTTATTTACTTCTGATGAACTCTGTTTTCGGAGATTGGGAAAACGAACAATCGAAAATAACAGAAACGGTGTGTAGTTGATCCAAGTAAATTGGTTTTCATGATATGTATACCATTGTGATTGACAGCCGTGAGATTGATTTTTGTAAAAGCGGCGATTGTAATTGCTATGTGCTCTGCCATTTCACGTAGGGATGTAACTTTTCCTCTTTTGCTCATCGTGTGTGAAATAATTTAACCGAAAAACTATGAATAATTTCAACAGTTCGATAATACAATTATTGATCGTGGTAATTTATGTTCGAAACCACGAATTCAGGTGCCTTCCACAATCATAAATATTCCATGTTGTAGCTAAGAGCTGTGGCTCCTCATTCTCGAGGCAGAATCCCACAAATATACTTACCAAATTTGTATAATATAAGTAGGTATATTTGTGGGATTACATTATGTATGGTTTAACAGGCCAACATCCTGGTACATCCTTCGATACTCTCATGATTGATTTCTTAGTTCGATTGTTGTTTCGTTTTCTTCTTCGGTTGTTATTCGATTGTTCTGTGGTTCATTTTACCTTCGTCATATTACTTAACGTCACCTATTTGTGACGATTCTTAGTTACAGCTGTTCTTCCTTGTGATGGAAAAACACCTCATCTCCAATGCTTACGAAAATGGGATTTTCAAATGACCCCCATTTTTCTGACCCGCTCTTAAAGGAGCCTCATGTTCGCGTTTTGATGGAGAAACGTCTCGTCTTTTGGTCTAAACGCCTTACATCATTGTTTATTTTGATAAAATTTGAAGAACGCCTCATCCTACTTGATTTTGAATTGAAAACTTTCCTTCAAAAGTTTTGCTCAAACTGCTCCTGTTTTTGGTTGAGGTGTTTAATCGGGACTCGAAAGGCGATTCTCGATCAAATATTTACTCACTGATTGGGCTTGAGATCTTTTTAAACAAACCAACTAGGAATTAATAATTAATTATTTAATAATTAACAATCATTATTTTGTGAAGGCGTGGATAATCCCTTCGGGGTTTCCAGGGGTTGAGGTGTTCCTCCTTCAAAAAACGATATCAACAAATACCTAGTTGTTTTTGAGAAAGTAAATAACCTTTAGGCGAGATGGAGCATTTCTCCTTAACAAAAACCCCAAACAATCGAGCGTAAAATTTAAAAAATCGCCTCAACTGCGAAGGGCTTTACTCCTTTAATGGGAAAATCGATTTTGTAATTAAACGTTATTCGATTTGGGTAAATAAGTCCATATGAAGGACCGGAGAAAAAATGGGATCACTGGAATGACCGTATTAGACGTTTCCATTGGGTTTTGAGGCAAATTTCCGGAATGTTATGATTTTCAGATGAGGCGTTTCTGTTTCATAGGGCAGTGTTGGACCTAGGTCATGTTTATTAATTTAACAATTCAACTTCAAGCACAAAATCCGGAGCTGTGTGGGTCGATAAACCAGAATACGTAAGGACGTACCGGAACACTTTCAAAAATACTGCGCATTTCAATTACATAATCATTGGCGATACAAGCGGTCCTGCCCTATACATATTATACCCACTCCTGTACTTAATGGGACATCAAGCCAGTTTCACCAACTAGTAAATGAAATAAATAATACCTATTCAAAAACTAAACTGATTCAAATTAATTTTTAAATGTAAACATGAATAAAAGATTTTTCAAAAAACATGAAAGGAAATAGGCAACAATTTACATTACGATTCCAATCCTCAGACCAGGGTTGAAGCACAAAGGAGATGCCAGGAGGCCAAATTGAATACATGCGGATAATTGATCGCCCGAGGATAAATATAAAAAATAAAATGGAATTCTATGCTACATTCATTTTACGTTGAGAGTAAAAGCGTGGGTTTTAATTAATTCCTTTGAGGTTAAATTTATGTGAAACAAAGATAATCAACTTTTTCAATTTTCCCGAAACATTGATTTATATGGTATGTGGACGTTTGGAGAGGAGAAGATCTGGTTTTGTTGAACGAATGACGACAAGCGTAATATTAAATTAAGCATTACTGGTGGCAGCTGGATAAAGTTTGTGCAACTGGTTGCCTATGACATCCTGCCGTATCTGAATATTATTCAGAGTCTCAAGTGCAGCGGAAGGAACTACGCGGCCATTTGATTTGTTTTTAGAGCGCTTACAGTCCAGAAATGTCTCATAGGTACTTCGAAAAATGTTTATAGACAAACAGTCGAAAACAGAGAGATTTACACACAAACTATCATAAATTGAAGAAACTATTTCTGGCCTTAACTTACTGTCATTCACCTTCTACATTAGAACGACCAGAAACATATCAGAATTGAGATCAGGAACACAGCAGGTCTGAAGGAAGCACGATGTTCAGCAGCTGTTTCGTCATCTTGCTCTGTCACTTATCAAAGCGTTTCCATGCTTCTGTCAAACTCGTTGTCCCAATCCTGTCCGTTGCTCCTGTCAAAAACTCAACTTGTCGTTGAGCAAGTAACTGGAGAACATCCTTCGATGGCATCGAATCGATGCCCAAATCATGTTCACTGCGACTGTTACTAGATCCAGCGACCCTGACTCTTACACACCATCAAACACCTGTCATATGAAAGAGCTATGTTACACTATCGAAATGCCTACATTCTGGTGCGTCAAGAGTTCAGAATTTATTAATTAAATCACAATATTCACCTTGGGGGGGGGGGGGGGTATTGTGGTGATCTTGGGTTGATTGGACACTGTTGAGGTTTGTATGTTGGCTCCTTGATCGAGGAAGCCGCGAATTGCTCAGTGGATCATCGCAGTTTGCACCAAAAGTTGAAACGAGTATGTACAAGTTGAAAGACAATGTGGGATGTTTTCCCTTCCAAAAGTGATGAAAAGCTGTCACAGCGAGGTTATGCAATTTTTCGTATTTATCAATATCAAAAACCGTTTTTCATAAAAGGAACAAGTAACTACAACCCAAAAAGTGATTTACGTCACTACGTTTCTTTGTTGACTGGTTTTTGTCGTACATCATTACAGGGAGTGATTATTACAGCTTTTGTTCTTCTGCACCTATTTACAAAAGAAATAATAGGAGAAGAAAATTCTCTTATGTGAGACAAGCCATACTACGGCAAAGCGAGCTACACATAATACACATATTATGTCTTCAAACATAATTCAAGAAGTTCGTATCAAACTTATATCACAGAAGTAGTTGAATAAGTAAGGAGTCGACTCTGACTTTGCATCATCCGATTACTGCCTAATTCAGTCCATTGACAAATCTGGCGTAGAATAGTTAGTTCCTCCAGAGGTTTTGAGTATCAAAACAAGTGCAATGAACGAAGTGATTGAGACTACAGAATGTTGTTTAATTTATTTCGGTAATAAATGATTCTGTGTTTAATATGCCTTCTAAATATTTTGGTTACGTTTCAAAAAACGTAGACCCCACAAGGGAAAACTATCTGCAAATCCTTCCACGTGGTTTATTATTTTCCGTATGGATCACCCCTCTGTCTAGATCACTGGGTAGTATACAATATTTGTAAAAGTCTCATAAGTATAGAAAATAATTAGAGTAATGAGAGAGAAAAATACTTATTATTAGTAAGTGAACGGACTATATGGAAACCAAGGCGGTAACTAGCTCAGTGAATCTAATGTGTTGAATCTCATTCGTTTGAAGATACACAGTATTCGAATACAAGAGTTACTGCATACAACTTCTCTAAATAGACTTCATTAAATATATTCTCGTCATCAAATTTCCCGGACCTTTGAATTGAGATTAAATATATCAACCACCGGAGTAATTACTGGATTCCGGTCAAACATAAAAACCGCTGAAAGTTCGACGAATAATTTATAATAAACTAATTAGGGTGAGAGTTTTTATTGGAATCCGAGAACAGGGCTGTCGGCCCCTAGGGTGAAGTTTTCGACCAATTAAGAATATTCTTCGAGAATAGGTTAAGGGTGAGAAGAAAAGGGAAGGTTGCAAGGGAGTAAATTCTAGCAGGTTAACGGTTTTTCTTTTAAACGGATTCTTCTTGCCCATCATCCTCCTTCCCAGAACCTAATTAGGATAAATGGCCTATAATTTCCTCACTTGCCCGATGAGGGACCATTAGAGGGTAAATGCTTTTTCATAATCGCCAAGCCTAATGGACAGCCTATGAGATAATCCCTAAGAAACAGCCGATTTACGTGATGGGCAACGTTCGACTTGGAGAAAACCCTGTTAATCATGAGCAGGTTGAATGTTACTATTTTGCAATTACTTGGTGTTTTGTAATTATTGCTTTGTCGCTGAATTTTTGTGAACAAACTTTAATTTCATGGCAATTTATATTGAATGCGACTCTAGTCATAATGCAACTAACATGTTATGTTAGTTACTCTAGTTCAAATGGTCTTACAGCTTGGTAATCAGATCTCCCAATAGAAATACCTACTATGAAGTACTAATGAAGATTTTCCTTTTCTTAAGGGCTTCGTGTTCGCAAAATTTGGATTAAATAACGTAATAATATTTAGCGATAATGCTATCAACGGAATGGTGCAAGTCAATGAATTTATGCGGATATGGGTGTCATACGTGAAGTATCCGTCCAGCAGCGATCCAGCGCGTGTCATTGGAGGACAAAGGTCCAACCCCCTAAATTGCGAGTTCACAGCCCAACAAAATTATACTATTTCATTCGACGAACTGCATTTCAAACGCTAATTGAAGCTGAGGGTTAAACTGCCTTCGAAGCTTACCAGACCGGATATTTGACTGGTCTGTAATGACATCGATCCTGAACCTAATCCGGTTTTTACATGCTTGGATTTGCATGCTACTCCCATCATCGGCCTCGCGGCTGCCGCCCTAAATATTAAATAGGGGCCGACCGCTGGAAAAGCGCAGAGTGGTGGATTGCTTTAGTTAATTTTCGGTGGGATTGTATTTTGTTTTACCAAAGCCGACAGCCAACAGTCGACGCTGGAATATCCAAAGTACAGCATCGAGTAACTAAAATTCAACGGACACTGAAATTGAACAACGGTATTTCATTTTTTATCTACAACTCAATAAGCCCCACCAAGGGGAAGAGGTAAATTATTATGGATATAACAATCCATGTGGCCCCAACTTCGATATTATACAGGTTATATGATAATAATTCTGTGAAAACAATCCCGAAATATCGTATTGGTATTCCTCAATTTCTGACCGATAAACCGACTGACAGAAACTACCATCGGTTTATAGTTCAGAAATTGAAGAAGCTCCTAGAATTGGCTTGGAATACCAGCGAAACAGCTTCACATTCATTATATTATAATGAATAATCATGATAGAAAATTGGATGGGGTCATTGCAATGTGAAGCTGTTTCGTGGAGTATATTATACTATCATTTCATTACATATCAGCCCTAATGGCAAACCCAGTGGAACGAGGCTGTCTTCTACCGAATTGACCACCAATAACCCGGTATCAATAGAGTTTTTCGCTCCGTTCCTCCCGAATATACATTTCATTAGTTCCATTCCCTACATACGGCTAACAGAAGAGCGAAACTGATAAGGGTGGAAAATCCTCTGAAAAGGCTCAAGCTGTTAGCGGTTCAGGTGGGGAATAGAGGGGCACCCCTACCCCGGAAATATACCGTATTTATCCGAGAAGAAGAGAATCGGTCGGAGGAAAGAAATAAAATCGTACAGAAGGTTGGAAACACCGGGACGGTTAAAGGGGGCATGATCAATGTTCGACGGTAAGGTGGGATTTTGGTCTCTAAGGAGAACGGAGGCAGAGAGGGTCGGGCCTAACTTGTAGCGTGGAGGGAAACGGTGTTAAGCTGATATGGGCCAGCAAAGGCCCCCGCGGTAGATCCTACCGATAGGTACCGGCGCCATGGCGATTTATAGCCCCAACTTCGATTGTCAACGTCTTTATTCCTAGTTCTTTATAAAGCGCCACATCCATCTCTGGGCTTCCTCGTGTTTTCCGTCAGGGCGTTCTCCCACTCTGCAGGCCTCGTAACTTTCGTTTCGAAAGGTGTATTCCAGTTTCTTTTTTAGGGGGAAGTGCGGAGACACTCAAACTAGACAGCTTCATTCTGCTGCTATGACCAAAGCGATCCAGTAATCCATAGCGTCTAATCATTATTATAACATTTTAGTAATGATTATGCACGGCTGATGGTATAATTACTATTGGAATTGGTTTTACTAAAATTTCGTACACAATTGACAGTAACATTATATTTCTGCATTGTATCTATAATCTCTGGGTGTTCACCACATCCTCGTCGCCAAATAATATCCTAGAATATTTGTAGGGCATCCACCACACCCCCAACTAGTATGGATGGATTACTGCTCAAATCCAAAAACATCAAAACCCTTCAAGATCGCCCCGCGTGGGGAAAGGACGAGAGCGCGACGCCTCCCACGGAAAAAGATGACTCTCGAAGAATTTCCCCCGTCAAGAAAATCGCCTCTGACTGAGCCTTCTGCGCAAGACCGTACAATTTCTGTGGCTCATCTAAACCAGTAGAGCGTGCATTTTCCAAGGATTCTACTCCGATCCGAGGCACGCTCTATCCCTGCTGGAGCTCGAGGACAGGAAGAATCTGCCCAGGAGACCGATCAACCTCTGGGACTGGACAACAGTAGTACTCATTTACAGCTACCTGGTTCAGCTGACGGCCTAGCCAACCGATCTTCAAGCTGCTGCATCTTGGAACCTCACCAGACAGCCAGGAGGAGTTAAGGTAGGAGATTTTCCAATCTCTCCGCAAATAAGCCAAGACATTAATCTCCAACATTCATCTCTTCAAGAACTCATCATCTGTTTCCACATTTAAATTCAGTCTCATCAGTCTTTTAAATTCATTCTTTGTAATTGCATGAATATATATATATTTTTTTTAAATAAATAATATTGAAGTAGGGTTGACGTTGTGCGTGTCCTTCCTTCACCTAGCTGCCTTCTGGAAAGTACTAAAGATTCCAAGTAGGGCCCCGCAGGAAGCCTCGAAGGTATCGAGGGTACGCTAGTTCTCTGTTCCAGCGGTCAGGGTAAAGTAATTTACCCTGAGATGGTTTAACGGACCCCTACAATATTTTATACATTTTCCATCTAGAGGTGTCCTCGGGAATTCCTCAACCATCTGTAAGATTTTGAGTCCTGTAAGATCTGTAAGAACAATATATTGGAGTCATCCAATATAATATATTGGAGTTCTCCAATATTATTGGAGTTCTGGAACATGATATACTTAATTCAATTATAAAGCAAAAAAAAAAAATAAGTTCTGTCCACAATCTGATTTATTAGCTACAAAACAAGTGGGTACTGACCAGGGAAACATTATAATACTCATATATTGACACTAACTCAATTTCAGCTGTTGGGAAGAATCCGGTTTTCGTGTGATTAACCATTGACTATTAATGAATCATTAATTATTCATGGATTTGTCGTAACCTCATCACTAACAAGGTTACGTAACTCTTTTACAAGTTTACCATTTCCGAGCAAAAGAAATCATGTTAACCCTCAAAGCGTTTTATAACAATCGATTCCACCCTTTAGAGAATTGTAAATCAGTTTTTTAAATCGTCTAACTCCGACGAGTGGTTGGGAAAAAATGTCTGCATAATCCACTCTAGTACCACTCTTTATACTCCCTCTAGGCTTTCCCCTCCAGATTTTTTAAAAGTAACACGAATCATGAAAAAATTAGAACGCAAAAAGAGTAACTAAGTGGTTGCTTATATATTCACAGAAGGGCTCAGACGATGAACAATAAAACCATCCATCATTCATGTAATCTATTTATGCACATTATACGGTAAAAAGATATAAAAAAGAATGAAGTGAGCGGCCGAAAAAAAATCGTGGGGGAGTGGAAGGGTTACCCCAGGGGTTTGCTGCGAGGATGAGAAGGCATGGTCCCTCGGTTGAGCTCAAACCCATAAATAACGCATAATCTGAATACTCCCTGCTTGTAGCTTTAACTCACTTGTGGAAGGACAAAACACATTACCTCTAATTTTCTATAGCACGTCCCTCCGTGGGGAACCAACTTTTGTCGTACTAGCCCTTTGGTCCTTTAAACATTAGGCAATGCCGGGGTTATACCTCCGAATTCTCCTACCAACCACTATTCCAACGTTCTCTCAACTTGTGCGTTTTCTGTTGATAGAGCCGGCGGAGCTGGGGTTCGCTTTTAAAGCCGCAAAACCTGGGTGAATGCCAACAGGGTTGAATGGTTGTAGAATCAACTTTTCATGTCTCGTCTACCTTTCAAACTTGCAGTCCTCCCAGTGGTAAGGAGGGTGCCACTGGCATGTACTAATAACAGCTCATGTTGGGTCTTAAAACTGAGTGGTACCAACAATATAAATACTTCCTATACCAACAAATTTGTACCTACAGATTTTGGACTTTCGAACCTAATACTTCCTATACTATACTTTCTATACCTACTAATTAATTTGTATAGATTTTGGACTTTCGAACCTAATATCAGTAGTATCTCTGTCTTACAGAGTCATATCGTGTACAAAAAGCATAAATTTCCGTATGTAGGATTGAATTCTTCAAAAGGATACCTAATAGAGCTACTTCTTTTTTCGTTTATCGCCCAAAAAATCCCCCTCCGCAAAATTTGAGAGTTTACGTTTCAAGATACCTACGTAGATTCCGAAAATCGAATAGAAATAAATCCGTAGGCAGTCCGCGGCACATTGCCCAGTTAGCGTTGTGCTAAAATTACGACATAGGTATAATTGATAATTACGAAAAACATTAGTTCATTTTTAAATAGAGTTTGATTTTTAGAATTTTCTAAGTCCACCCGGAGCTTTGTACGACTCGCCGTTCGTTCACAATGAGGGCTCAAAGGTGGAGCAGATCAAAAGTCGTCTACATGAGTTTGAATCACGCGGCAGCCTGTTGAGTCAATGTTCATTCTGGCCCAGCTGATTCGAACGGCACATGGTTTTCAAATATCGAGTTAATTAATAATTATTATTACTAATTATTAATAACTAACAATAATTATTAATCATTATTAATATTAATAATTTACACAACCTACTTGATAATAATGGTTAATAAATAATGGTAATAATAATTATTATTATTACCATTATCAATGGTAATTATTACCATTAATGAATCATCCATAATAATAATTAATCTGCACGATGAGAACTTGCAGAGTTTCCATTCTATAATAAGATCAACTTTAAAACTTTCCCTAGTACTTCCCTGTTTAATAAGGTTTTAGTTCATATTTTAAAACCTGGTGATTGTTCATTTTTCTTACAATTTATGTAATTTATAGATTATAATATTCAAGTAGGCACTAGGTGTATTTGTTTGGAGTCTACTCTCTTTCATTTTGAACTTTTTGTCGGTGCTCATGAGCTTTCCGTTATATTATATTCATAAAATCATTGTCATTAATGCCAATAAATAAATAAATCTCTAAACCTTTAATGACATGTTAAGTCGGTGATTGCACTACTAGATTGTACGGTCCTTCAAAAATTCGTTTATGTCATGATGCTCGAACTGCTTTTTTTCATTACTTTTTATTACAGTGGCGTTTTTACGATATTTTATACGTAAAGGATGTTTTTTCAATCAATCATTCCAATCTGGAAGCTTCAATTATCAAGTAGAACCGAGTATTTGATAAAATCAAATTGATATTATCAATTATATTACGATGAAGCAAGAGCCCCAAGTTGAGCTGTTTCTTAATGCGCCTCTTAATTATTAGCATTATAAGCTAATGATAAGCTCATGGTATTGTCATTATTTGTAAGAATGTTTCTCAGCCCTGACTCCTCAACTAAGTTCCATCAACCAGTTCAGGACGCAGCTATGCCACTTCAATTGCCACACAAAACCCATTCAGGGGTTGAAACTACCTGGAAGTGACTTGATACGTACCAACCAAAACAACCGTTATTAATCAGATGATCGTTACACTGGGTGTGGATTTGCGTGGAGGTGATGCGAGCCATTGGCAAAGTTTCCATCTATAATTCGTTGTGGCTAGGGATGTTCCTGGGCCTCGCGGGCCTAGTAGAAGCACCAGCCATGAGATGAGTTATGTGTCCGCGAACTGGGTTTCTGCCCCAGTACCGCCTGAAAGCCGCACATCCACCCTCGGGGCTAATATTCTTACATCCTTCCGTCCACTGCTTCAATCCCCTTTTCGCAACGATATTTCCGAACCAGCGAACAGCCTCCCTCGACGTGACGCGGATTTGAGAGTTACCAGCGAAAACAGCTTGCCTCGCCCCCCAGTAAATACTTCGAGGGATGAGTTTCAGAAAGTTTGCTCTGTTTTCTACTGACCCTTTCAACCGATGTTCCCACTACAGTAAACCTCATCTCCATTCAAGTTTATCTTCTGTAGAAACACCAAACTTATACTTGAAACTGAAACGCCTTTGAATTTTCGTTGGACGATGGTCTACCAGATACTATACTCCAGATAACCGCATTCACTCTTTATTGAATAACAAAGCGCTCAACCAGCGTAACTCAACTGCTACCAACAGTAAAACTTACTGAACGAGCGGGTTCAGGTTTTTGATCATGGGGTACAATTTCCCGGAAAAATTTTGAAATTGTGACAGATCCCTCTCACATGAATGTAATCGTCAAGAATCGCCTTTCCTCTCAAGAAATCTGTTAGCTCCTCATCTGACCTCCCATGAACATGTACAATCGTGATCATTAGGTAACGATGTCGGCGTCCGCCCCCCTCTCTCCCGACCCGGGTAGTGCTGTCTCGTCTGTTCCCCTGTAGTGAGTTGTTCCCTCATCTGTTCCACCCTTTCTAAACTTGTAGTGAGTTGTACCGCCTGCGGCCAAATTTGGATCAAAGGAATGATATCACCACCATCGCCATCATATCATCCACCCCTCATTTTTCTCTTTGACGGTATCATTTATTTTTCCTGAATCCACCTTCTGGCCTAATAAAGGAAATTAAACAAGAAACACTATCTAGGAATATTCAAGCACTAACAGCTGATCAAACCAATGATTACTCCTTGTATAAAGCCGTAAAAGGCACCAAACGACCGCAGATGATGGGAAGTGGGCCAAAAGCGCAAAAGAGAAAGCTATGTTATTCGCGCAGCATCTATCCAAGACCTTCTCTCCATTACCACAACAAACAAGTGATGAAGAACTAATCGTACATACAGTGTGTGGACAGTATTGTGATAAAACCTGTGAAACCTGTGAATCCACAAAGTGGAGACAGTCAGCGATGTCATAAAAAAGCTAGCTATGAGATATGAGCGCAGGCTCAAAATCCAGCTGCTATCCAGGTACTTGACTGCTCTCAACAAATTCGACACCTGAAGAGAACCAAGCCCCTGGACCTTCTGTGCTGACAATGAGTGACGTGCAGTTCAAGTGCGGTTGAAGTTAATGAGCTCTCATCGCAAAAAGTGTTAAAATTTGTGAACTAAATAGCGAGATAGTTACCTGATTTATCAATGTAAGTAGTTGTTATATTATCTGAATAAACGCATGAAAAAAAAAACCTTCCCTCCTAAACTCAAGGCAAGGCATAGATTTACTCGAATATTTGTCCAAAGGTAGTCCTTTGGTAGTCCTCGATCCCTTGGAGCTCCAATTAAATTTACAGTGTGAACCATCTAGCCCCCATTTTCATGAGGATTTCGTTCTCTATATTTTCGTATCGTAATCCTCCACATTTTTTTATTTTTCGAGCAGGATGTCAAGTTGTGCACCATAATTTCAAAATTTGCTTAAGACTGTAGGGGATAATAGCGAAAAATATCCACCGATTCTCACTACTTCTGAGGCCTTTCTAATAATAAGTTCTAAGATTTGAAATTTCACAGGTACACACATTGTCTTGGGTGTCACTCTGATGTCATGACGTCAGAAACTGGTTCGATTCAGAGCAATAGGTAAGTAATTACTTAATTATCAAGAACATTTTGTTTTGCCCCGTCTTTTCCTTTTACAACCGTGATTGTGAGAAATCCTGTTATGAACAACTTTATTGTTACTTGAGAGTGATATTTACGTAAAGATAAAAGACGTCTCCTCAAATGCGTAGGTTACTCCACAATGTTTTGGCGGTCCTGAGGTGATAGTACCTCCCTAACATGCATTTACGAATGACAGTAATGCGAAACATGACTTGATTCATGACTTGATTGTTATCTTCGTACAATACAAATATACTCGTAACATTACCGTTAAACTGGCATTCGCTCTCTAAAAGTCTAATTGAAAAGAGAGCAGAACATTTTTTATTCAAGCCAAGACAGGAATAAAACATTTAAATTCAGTGAGAAGGTACTAGGTATGTGTAACTGTCCGTGTAATAATTAATTTAATTATTTTAGCAGCATTTCACACTCTATTGAAGGAATTACTTATTCCATCAATATCAGCTCCTACCATGGATGTCCTTTTGTTCATAATTTGATTATAAAACAGAATAATTTTATTTCAGTAGTAACATGTGAATTTTGTCAAGTATTTTGGTATAGTACAGCGTACGACTTTGCGATTAGGAATCATGCCATAGTAATCAACCGTACAATACCTGTGTGAAGAATAATTCGGCCAGAAGGTATTGATCTCTTTGCGTGACTATCTCGCGCTCTCCACATCTGCCACAGCCGCTGTCCCAACAATGGGGCCCAGTGATGGGGAACTTTTTGCAGGAGTGTAAACAGAGCATTAAAAAGTTTTATCTGATGGAGGGGGATGCGGAAATAGGGACGGGCGAGGAACTACCGCCCTCACCCCGACGCCCTGCATCAACAAAGGCTTCTGTACTTCCCAGCTTTTCTATATAGGTAGGTACCTTAGATAAGGTGGTCAGTTTAGTTGAAGAACTGACATAGTTCGCATTCTTTTCGCAGCATTCCTCGATAAGGTGAAACGAAGAACGCCGGTGACTTTGTATGAAGAACAAAAGCAGACTAAAAGCCGAAACTTTGTCATTATTTATTCCAAGTTTAAGATCATGTTTTGCTCGGTAAGTCTACAGTTTTCTAAAACCTACATTCAGGTTACAATCACCGCATGCCCAATTTCAAAGTTGCACGGTGACGCATTCATTTGTAAGGATTTTATGAGAATTGTTTTTCCTGGTCTTGGAGTCGCTATACTTATAAAAAATAACCTCTATCTTGTACAACCCTAGTTTATAATTATTATAAACTAAGGTTGTACAAGATAGAGGTTCTAAGTTCTGGGGTTATCGTATATATATGAGATGATAAACGAAACCCACATTGATCGTTTTGGCATTGTTGAACATTTGAACTGAGACCATCCGCAAGAAGATAAGCTAGTTTGGGTGCTGGTGGTGTGCCAGTACAAATATGTATGACGAAACGGCGGGCCAGACCATTCTCTTCCGATACGTTTGTTAAAACTGAGGAAGTTAGGATACTAGGGAATTGTGCCATCTTGGATCCCATCCAAAACCAGAGGAGAGAGGTTAAAGCATTACAGTAAAATTAAATGCATTACGACATTAACAGCATTTACGCCGACGTATAGTAGCGATGGGAGGGTGTGGAAGGTGCCACCAAACCGCTCCAGTAACTGTTTCACCCCTCGACCACTGAAAGTTTGCTCTTATGGTCCCTTCAATTTATAAAAGAAGAAAAAATTCCATCCCAGGAACATGACCTAAATAACGAATTTTTGAAAAAACATAATATTATGTTGTTTCAAAAATTCGTTATTTACCTACATATTATGTACTACCCTCAACTAACGTTTTTGTTATCTTGAAAAAGATGATCTTATTACTCATCCTTACTTCTGTAATAATATTCTATGGCAGGGCCACTAAGCTCAAAGCACATAATATGTAATAATATATTATATAGTATATAATATATATAGTATTACTATATATCATATAAAGTATATATTACGTATATAGGTACTTACTTGTCATTCTCGAGAAATTCGATATTTTCATTCAGATATCTGTGTTGGCTAATGATCGTGAATCCCCGCAAAAAGGTCAATTATAATTTTTACAGAAGCAATAATTGCTTATTATAAGCAATTATTATTATACTTCTGTAATTATTGTCTCAAGCTGAACCGAACCTCTGAGAAAAATTGCAAGTCAATCTGTGAAGGTGGACAGGCTGTAGCCTTGATCGTCTGAATAAGAAGAAGAACGTAACGGCAAAAACAGGGTCTTTGAAGTTATATAACTCGGCTCCCTTTGGACCTAGCGACTTGAAACTTTCCGGGCATTTCATTATCTTCAACAACAAGACTCATGCTAAATTTCAAGTTGATCGGTTGAATATGAGCCGTGATATGGATACCTGAAAAACGCGTTTCGTGACGCCTGCAGGTTAATGTACACTTGGTACCGTTCGTTCTTTTCAACTTGTTTGCTTGGCGGGGCGGAACGTTACCGTGTTCCTAGATAATATGATCTGTAAGGTATAAATCACCTTCGATAGAAAAATACGAGACAAATCTTCAAGTAGGACTCTTGTGCTGAATTATTTATCCACTTGTCCTTCTGAGCATACTTTCCTCCAGCCAGGGTAAGACCGACGCTCGAAGGCAGAACTGAAATTTGATGGATACCCAAGCCCATAGGAGTCGGAAATGAGATTTTCATTGGAGGAGGTCAAAAGGAGGGACCCCTTCCATCAGCTGATTGGTTCTTCCTTTAGGCTCATGCTGATCCCAATAACTCACTGGGAGTCGGTGGATAGGACGACTTTTTCCCGGACTTAACGATCGTTTTCAGATGCCACAGTTCACTATTCCTGTACAGAAATGCGAACGAGTTACTACTAGCAGATGAGTTTAAGTTACTATATCGACCAACAACACCTTAGAAAATTTCTCTGAAACGACTTTTGCATAGGAAAAATCGGCTTCATGTCCCGAAGCTCATAACTTCATGTCTCTCGATTCTTTGTTTGTCTGTCTTGTATGCAATTCCATAATGAATTAGCACTGTTAATTTTGACTGATGACATCAAAACAGGATCAAACATTAAACCAATAGTTCATCATCGAAGATAATAAACCAAAACATAACTTCCGTAGCAGAAATTCGAAAAACCGCCTTCTTACAATTAATCACCTTGTAGAACTATATAACCGGAACAATCGAATGAGCAGAATGTGAAGTACGACCAATAATATAATTTAGTACCATTACAGCAACAACGGCTGATGGCAATAAATCAATGGCAAAGTACCAAATTCAGGGTCTAAGAGAGACCAAGGTTGTGGGGACTGAGAGACCAACATCTCCAGCAGAATTAATCAGAATGACGGATGTGCATCTGAACTGAGGGTAACCGCTACCGAGGGGTCACCCCACTCCGGAGCCGACGTTATTAGCGTCTCACCCGCGACAGCCTGATGTACTGTCAACTATATTAGCTCGCCTACGGTTCACACTAAGCTTCTCTCTCGGGAATTCTGTAAAACACCCGACAACAGACAAGGTTCATTGGACGAACCTTCGATGAATGGGCTCTGGTTCAATTTCAAGGATTTGATCTTATCAAATTGATTAGATGACCTAAAAGCTGCTAAATGCTGGTAAATTCATTCTGACGATGCTTAGGGTCTAATTTGATCCATCCTCAAATCTCTGACATTCTGACTTGGAAAAGACTCGAAAAAGCTGTGCCCCTCGCCCCGGAGCACAGTCTTACTGCATTCCAGGACCTAACATTATACTGCTAGGACAAGTGAGGGGCAGACGGTTCATGTTCACATTTATCTTCATGTCTCCTAGTCTTGATTCATAGTCTCCCAGTGTACCGTTGGATACAAGATCCACCCTTAATAGCCTCCTCTGTCAATCACCGCGTTATTAGCACTTCTGCGACTAGTATTTCCTACTCATTCCTTAGCATAGGACTACATCGTGGAATTTGTAGGATTTCACTTTGAAGAGATCGGCCATCGCTGCCTGCACATGGGTAATTTCCGCGAAAGGCTACTGTTGATTCGGTTGATCTCGCTGCAGGACAAGTAGCTGCATTGGCAAATCACTGCCCAGTTGGCCTTTGAGTTCATCGAAGCTTTGATAACATTAGTCCACTCAACGGTTGAGAGCTCGTCCCTCTTTGTGATCCACCCAGAACTATCAGGCGTTTTATGTTCGTTACAGATATTAAAGTGTCTGAACTCTCTAGGTCTTTGAAGCTAATAAGAACCCAAGAAGCATCTCAAGAATATTGACTCAGCAAACAAAGAAAGAGCGTTGCACTGTTTTACATTATTCCCCCGTCCGTTGCGTGGAAATCTTGCCATTCCGTTTTTGTGAGCACTCTTCAGCTTGCACTTGATTCAGATGCACTCCATGTCATTCTTTGACTAGCCTACGCCTCTACCTCGCTACTTCTTTCAGATTCCTGCGTACGAATCAAAAGATCCAAGAAAGTATCGCTCCAAGGTAGTATGATATTTCTCAAGAGCGGCAGTCATGGCGGATAACCCAACAAGTACGACTGATTAAGAAATCGAAAGGACAATCTGCGGTTTCAGGTATCATGAAGAGGATACGAGTATTAGGAACTGCCAAACAGCATAGTTTATTAGGAGCAAAGTTATTTTAATTTCTTGTATCCACGCTAACACAACGATTAGAACTCATTTTTCATTAATATTGCTTCAGGGAAGCCTACCTTGGGAAGATAAATTATTAAACCGAAGGCTACAATGTATCCATGGGACTATATTTAACTCAAAAGGTCAAACACAGAACAACAGACACGTCTATCCATCCAGAAACAGGTTGTTAATTGCTAATTTAACCGTTGACAACAAGGTCACTGGAAGGAGCTTCCGGTTGAACGCGCCCTTTCTGTTTCTGTCTGTCTTCTCTCCTCCAAATTGGCTTTAATTGTTTCGTGTTCATAGAAAATGTATATTGAAATATGCGTGGGTGGGAAGGTTCTCATTAAACAGACTTGAGACGTTTTAAATTCTGTCAATTCTGAGCAGGAGGTACAAATATATTCACAAACTCTCTTTGGAAGCACGGCCATTTCAAAAATTTTCAACCACCATCAAGTCCACCTTCTCTTAACCTTTCGTGTTTCAGGTCCTCTGTTTTGCAAAAACATGTCCCGCGCTTGGGAAAAAAAATTTTTCATTGGGGAGGAGCAGGTTCGGGCGGGTTTGAGAAGGCAAGAGGAAGATGAAGAAGATAGAATAGTAGCTGATTTTGTTCTCAATTATTCACGTAAGGAAGTTATAAAATTAGCTACCTACCTACCAAGCCCTAGTGTTTCATAAGTTTTTCAATGTTTATTTTTCGAGTTCAAGTTTACATTGGTATATTGGGGCAAACTTCTAAATTATTATATTTTTCGAGTTCATGTTTATAAACATTATAATATATATATATTGGGTTAGTGGGGCAAAGTTGTAAATACATATTTTGACATTTAAACGCATTTTTTCAATCATTAACCTTGAAATATGAATAATATACCTCTAAATATGATGTGCATAATGTTTTACCCTTGTTCAATGCGACGCCATATCACCAGCGCCAATAAAATGAGTGGGGTGATAAAATACCCCACCTGCTACTACTTGCGCCAGTCGCTCACCTGGTCCACGAAAGGTTAAATAAAAAGCGTCGTTTGAATGAGAGTCAGACTTAATGGAACCATGCACGTACACGATTTTAATGATGTTTTATGATTATGTTTATCGATGAGGAGTCGCAAGAGTCAGCACTAGAAGTAATAATTATGGCCCACATGATATTGTCCTGCGCGGGGTTTCGCTGGTCCGAATTATTCTGGAGCTGGGTGTATTCTGCATATTAT
This sequence comes from Stenodema calcarata, assembly GCA_963920205.1. NCBI lineage: Eukaryota > Metazoa > Arthropoda > Insecta > Hemiptera > Miridae > Stenodema > Stenodema calcarata. The sequence goes on from OY986051.1 coordinate 17,533,363, forward strand.
TATTGTAAGATCGGGATCAGCATCAGTGTCTTTGATTGGCATATTTGTGAAGGCATGCCTTGGCTCTTACACCGTGGTTCAAGTACCCAGAACTCCTCGTTCTTCAACTGCAAGATAAGGCAACCGATTATCACATTTCTCCGTATTGTAATATCTCTATTGAAATTGGTTTGGTTTTGTGGTTAAAAAAAAAAATATATATATATCCGAATGAATAAACTTTCTCTATACCTCCAAATGCGAATGGAGATGTTGGGCTTTATGTAACCCATCTCTTCCCTTCATCCTTGTTTTGCTTCAATCCACTTTCCTCCACCTCTTTTGCCTTTTAACCCACACGAGCCGAGGACCATCCCCAAGATAACTGGCTTTGGAATACCCCCTGAACAAGAGAAGGCTTCCTCCGGTTTACCGGGTTAAACGGGAAGAAGTCTGATTGGTCGGGGTCTGAGGCCCGTGGGTAACATTTAGGAGGCCTCACTCCTAATGAAAACCAACTGGCTTCTCACCCTCTGCACCGACCCCTCTGCAGCCGCCCTTAACCAACTAAACTTAAGCCGGGGGATCACAGTTTACCGTTTCCTTCGCTCCCCTCCCCCTCCCTTAACACTTTTTCCAACCCCTCAAATAATGAAAAATTATATTGACCCAGGGTTAACAACGCCATAAGTTCATGTTATTAGGTTATGGTCGTGGTAAATGACGAAGGCGATTTTTCGGAATTAAAGGTTTAAGTTGGGCTTGGCAAAACGTTGAAGGAAGCTATCTTCACTGGTGTATAAACCCCTTCCTTCTCATAGACTGAGTTTTTTTTTTTTTTTTTTTGCTCTTCTTCTCTTCCCAAATTTGATAGTTATTGGATTTTCGTACCATACTCCCTGTAATAAACACCAGGATCAAACTCATAAACCAGCTTCTCATACAACAGCTTGGTTGAGATGACCGTTCGGCAATCAAAATAAAGTGCTTGTTAAGAGCAATCGTACAACCCGTATACCCCCACCACAGCCGTCAATAACACCGATCAGCAGAAGCGGGAATCAAATGGTAACTTCAGGATAATTTTCATACTGGGGTAGGTACAGCTGATTGGAAGCACACATGGTTTCGTGATGTTGACTCTCTTGTTCTGAGGTAGGTACTTTTCTTGATCGTGTTGGCAAGTAATAATTGGGGAGGGTTATCTACTTGTACACGCCTACATTTCTTTCGTATTTCAGTGATTTAAAGATGTTATATCATTACCTATTCATTGTTTTCCCGTGAAGCTGAGATGGAAATGACTATTTATAGCTAACTACCCTACGTTAATGTATGGCTTCCTTGTATCCATATAAAAGTAATTTGGAGATTAGAGTTTTCTTTATATTTGCAGGCGCGTAAATTGTCAACGATCCGCAAGCTGGACAGATCATTTCAATGATGTTATGGAAAAAATGTTATGGACATGTTGACTAGATTTAGTACATTAAAATGTGTCGCTCAGGATGCACACAATCCACGAAGTACAGAAAGCCCAAGCGCTGCTCTAGGGACAAGTTGGTTGTCCCAATTAATTCATTACTCCACCAACAGCCCTGAAATGCGAAATAATTGGTAACAAAGAAGGGTCATTTTACAGAAAGTAGTAAATAGTTTTGGAATCATTTGCAGCGTTTTCAATTCGATATTCGGAGTTTACGTATTTTTAAACATAAACCAACAAACTCTGAGGGTTTTTCCCAGTCGATTAGAATGGTTAATTTATTAAAACTAATAAACAAAAGAGTCCAATGCAAACCCAAGTTAAACTCACATCCGAATCTTTTGAGGTTCAAACAATGAGAGTTCCTCCCAATGAACCGCCAGTCATTCCGATATTCCCGTAGCCAGGGAAACAATAACGTCTGGATGGAACTTTTCTTTCCAGACTCGACTTAATTGAATACAGTTTTCATTCGTTCCAACGTTGATTTCCTACCGAGAAACATCGCCACCTACTTACTTACATTCTCAGGTTTTCGGTGGATGTCCCGCTCCCTTGCCCTGCAACAGTAGAGATTGAATCAAGTTCCAGTAATGTTGAGCAATTTCCTTGGTAGTCGACGACGGTTACCTGGAGCAAGTTGGATTCCCAAAGTTCGTTCGGGTGAAAAGTTTTCTCCCCTTTTCCTCGGTGGTTTAACTTTTAATTTAGACCCGTGGTAGAGGTTTAAATGGAGCCTTGTAATTTATATTTCTGCGTCCGGATGAGAAAAGGAGATCGGAATAAGAATTTGGAACGGAAATCTCAAGATTACATTACACAATTATATGCCGAAGGTTTCATCGAATGTCATTGAAATTGATCCAAACAATCTTCAATATTTACATTGTCTGATGTGTCGTGTACATGACACGGTTTCAATGGTTTCGAACTGGACAGTCACTTTTATGTTCTTAGTAGCCATAAAACAAATGACCGCTTGACTTCAGTTGAGAGAATCTGCTGACGCCAGAGTTGGGTCGGGAGTTAGAATGAATAAAATTGATTATATCATGTACTACTTTCATTGTTTGCAGTAAGTAATCTTTTTTACTGTATAAAAACTAAGCTTTAATTTAAAAAATGTTATTCTTCCGACAGACGATTCAGTGGCATGCAAAATAAAGGTCGGAGGCTTAATGATGATTATACTGTAATTTAAGAGCTGCAACATTCATAATCCCTAATAACAATAATGCAGCTGTGCGAAACCCGGAACCTCGGAAACACGACCAGGAAGGTTTTTTTTTCAAGTACAGGGATAGAGAAACTCTTCTCAGCTCCCCACGTTAATGAGTGAAAAGTGATGGGGAAATGGTGATGAGGAAAATATAAAACCCAGGGGCCGCTGGGGTGGAAAAGCATAAAAAGACAGTAAAGTTTTCAATTAAGAAAAAGAGGGGGGTAAGGAAGAAAAATACGAACGAATAGGCGCCGGTTCCTCCGACAAAACTCGGCAGATGGGTTTTTTGGAAGGAATGGATGAGAGAGGGTGCTAATCACGTTATGAAGAGTCATTTCTCTGTTTTAGGTTAATTATCGGCAGTGAGGAGTGAGACCCTACTCATTTCTCGCCGTCGTTTTCAGGCAACAAACTAATGAAAACCGCCCCTTCAGCTTGCCCACTCAAAAACATAGTGATAATATCCTTTGACATTTGACTTTGACCGGGTTCACTCCGAGCTCTCAACTTTGTCGATACGAACGATGGCGGAAAGCCCGTGAACAGTAAATTTGTCAGTTGGATATAAATCACGTTATGAATAATATTATACCGGGGTTTATTATGCTGGGAAATGGATGGATAGAATATTCATGTGTTATAACATATTGATACTGGGAACACTCCTACCTAGTCGGCTTATGAGTTCAAGCTTATGTCTACCGCACTTCATCAGGGTCCGCTGCTCACTTCATTTTTAGCTAATTTTCGAAGAAAATGTAGGTAGCTATTTTTCATATGATTTTGACGAAATCCACGGCTACATCCCCAGAGTGGTATTAATACGTGGAAAGGTGTTGTGGAGAACTAAAATTCTAATTGAGGATTTATCGCTTTGAGGGTATTTGCCTGTTTGGAGTTTTGTGTGTGTGGGGTTGTGATTACGTACACGTATACATACTATAGTTTATAAGTCCCGGGTCTGATCAAATTCGCCGTCTGCGGGGCATTCCACCCCACGTATGAGTGATGCCACGAAAAATGTCCTTTTTCGCACCCTCAAAAAACTAATACAAATTTGACTCAAATCTGAATTTTGGAGCACCAGAGGGGTGACAAATCATCTAGAATCTAGATTCTACATGAATAAAATAGTCGTTCGGTAAGAAATAAAACACCACAGAACTCCTCGTTATGGTTGCTTTGGGTGTGTTTTCCATTCAGGAAAATTATTTGAAAAATTCCCCCTGCTCACCTTTTTTAGTTGGTCAGTTGATCTCATGGGACTCCAAGATGAATGACAAATCGGCCATTAAATTTTAAATATGAAAGACTGAGAATACTTGGCTGATATAACTGGGTCCTAACACATGGAGCCACGCCCAACCCGAGATTTTTTCCGATTTTGCAATTTTTGGTCCGTTATGGAAGATGGTTTTTAGGCTTGGGACAAAAAATGGCCCAATCCACTTTTCGTGGATTTGGCCGTGTATTTTTGCAAGTCATTCATCACCTATTTGATAAAATTCGTTACAAAGGACACCGTTGATTATAAACGACTTTCTATGTTTACAATTCAATTTTTCATGCGAATAAGCCAAATATTCAAGTAGTACTACCATTCCAGCTTCGGGAAATTTTGGAA